>LD353269.1:0-20546 GCA_001465055.1 Ptychodera flava
TTTCGGTAAAATGATGACTATGCGGCCCGCTACGTCATCAGCAAGTTACCATTGAATCATATGGAGCACACGCCGTTTGATGTAAACGAGACGCATAATAAAGAGCTAACTTGTAAATAGAACACATAGAATACTTAGAAGTTAGAATTTTTACCAAAAAAGTACTTGAATGTAGTACTCTGCCACTATAGATACCCAGGGATTGGTAAATATACATACAAACCTAGCGGTTTGCCTGAAAAATGTTTGCCATTACAGCGTATATCAAATCTCCGTCTCCCCATCACTAACCAATTGCTATAACATTGCTCTATATATGCCACCTTGTCTGTTGTACGGTAACTTAACCTCCCAATACTGGATGGGACTGTGTCATCAATAACGACTCGATGCAGAGTTTATCAGATAGGCTGATTGTCTGTCGTCTTCCGTCGTCTGGCTGTCCGTCATCCCGTCCACTGAACGTCAACAGTCCAAGAATATGTGGGGCAGAACCATGGAGACATCTGAAAGTGATTGTCAAGATCTTAAATGTAATCTTTTGATAAACTGGCAACCAGTGCAATTCCTGTTAAAGTGGAGTAGTGTGAGCGTGACGATTTGAAAGGGTAACAATCCTGGCAGCAATGTTTTGTATGTGTTGGATACGACTAATTGAATATTTAGGTATGCCGTACAGCAAAGAATTACACGTCAGTATACGAGAGGTTATTAGAGCCTGAATAAACTGTTCAGTAGTAATCCTAGACAAATATTTACGGATGAGGGCAATGCGACCAACATAGTGGACTGTCAGATCGAGCCGACGTGGGTTTTCATAGAAAGACATGAACCAAGAAGAACACCGAGGGACTTTGCATTACACTTAGATGGAATCAATGCATAATCGATCGAATTTTCCTTGCTCCACTATCAGTGCGATCACCATATGAAGAATAAATTACAAACTCAGTTTTGCTTTCATTTAGACTAAGGAAGTTTCTGACATTAGAGATACATGTTTCAAGATTTGTGTTTGCAATATCATAATACGCTGTCTGAAAAACCATATACATGCTTGAATCATCTGCATAAACATAGTATTTACAGCCATGTTTGGAAATCATATCACCGAGAGGAGATGTGCAAATATTGAAAAGTATATCTCCAAGGACACAACCTTAAGGTACACCAGTATCAACAGGATAGTAATTTGACTTAGGAGAGTTTACAATCACACATTGTCTACGATTTGAAAGGTATGACTTAGACCATATCTTTCAAATCGTAGACAGTGTGTAATTGTGAACTATGCTGTAAAGCTACAATATTACGAGCATCTATCGAAAAAGCCGTGGCGGAGGAATTTCAGTAATACATAAATCATCTCTATCTGTACTGCACTGTCCAGTGATTGAATCTTTTACATCCATGGAAGTTCTGAAGATGAAAATTTCGTCTTGTTCATTCCATATCACGTTAATATCTGTATATCGTCCTCCACCGAGCACTTCAAATAGACTGACTGTCAACAAGTTCTGTTCTTTGAATATTTTAACATCCTTTAGACATTTCACTCGTTTGTATTAAGTCGAATGCCTGTGGCATTTATCATATCGATCAACGGACTAGTGTGTATCAACTCATCGAACGAGATCGGTGTTGAGAAGCACAGTCGCTTGTGGTTAGGCCCTTCACGGCGAAGGCTCCTCTGGGTTACAGGTACTGAGGTAGCCACAATAACTCAAGGTACCGCCAACTGGCAAATTTCGTCATTTTTACAAATATGTTTTGCAGGCTGATTTTACATATTTTGACCTTGACGTTAAATTTTGAGGGGAAAGAAGAGCTGTTCGTAACTGCCCTCCCATTAGCATATGCGGAAAATATGCCCTCCCACTGAATTACGATGCCTACTGCCCTCCAGTACCTTCTCCCACAGCCGTTCAAGCTCTGTACAGCCCTCTCCCCACCACTGAAAGCTCCCCATTGCCCACTTATGTGTTTTCTCAAAATTTTCTATACGAGAGGGGGAACCCCCTCTCATGCTCTGCCCCTTGGGGTGTTCTGACAGCTTAATTACTTAGTAAAAAAAATTCAAAAACACCTCAAATAGCACCAGACTGCACCATTGCACACACCAATTTCTTAAAATTGTCCATGCAAGATAGGGAACAGCCCCCTGATCCCCCTCAGCCTCTCGCGTGTCCTCCCCCTTTGTACTTTCAAATCCTGCCCAGTCAGATATCCAAGTGAATCCCTGTCATGATACCCATCCATACCATATGGTTGGATACTTGTATAGCGTGAGCTTTTAAATCAGTATTTTGTTGTCACTTTGAATTTCATTTTATCGGTTTCACCTTTTTTCAACCATCATGAGATAACCGATGATAATCTAGCAGGGTACATCAGGATTTGAATGATCTTTACTACTGCTTTATTTTCATAATTGTACAAATACATGTATTGGTATTTAACTTTTCTAAGTGGAGGGGGGGGGGGCTCAGTCAAAATTTCTTAGTTAGAGAGGAGGTTACTCAAATTCATCATGGTTGGCGGGGGGAGGGGGGGGTACTCGAAATTTCGGAGTTTCCGATGGAATTCCTCCGACCCCCAGGCCGTAAATAACGACGGCTCCCTTTACTTGTACTTCATTATATATCGATATAGTCACAAGAAGATAGTTACTGTTACTTTAATCTTTACCTACAAATGAGAAAAAAACAGACTTTCGGTGAGCAAAGCATGGGCTTATCAATATTCAACTTGATGGATGGTGAAAGTCTAATTACCCACTTAAGCGTTTGGTTTACACTTGTTCTCTCTTTATTGATTTATGTACGACAATTCTTGACTGCTTTTGCACAGAAAGTGTTCCATATATTAACGGTTCAATCCAAATACTGTATTCACACTTTTTCCAATTACTATGCTTACAACTGGCATGTCAAAAAGTTCACTAAACAGATTGTTTATATATATATATATATATATATATATATATATATATATATATATACATACAATAATATATATATATACATACAATAATCTAAATATTTATAATTGTTTCCACAGGGAAATTTTTCGAAAATAAGCCCCTGATCATTGGTTCTTTTCTCTTGCTGCAGATTCTTCCCAGTATTGCACGAACTAATAATTCGTAATGGGATTTCGGTACAGTGTATTTGTTACTCTGTTCTTCATCGGTTGCTTGATTTGCTGTATAAAGGCGGTTAGTCCCTTAGGTAGGTAATGTTTAACAAGTTTCTGTTTCACCTTCGATCCCTTTTGCAACATTTTGTGTCATTGACGTTTGAAATTCAACGCCAACGTCGGCAGTCATGTCGAATACTCACGAGTTGTTTTGCACACTCTATTTCGTTGCCATTGAGATGCTGCTGAAGGTTGGTTTTATTGTTAATTTCCCAGTTACAGAACTGAAATCAGTTCTTGCCCTCAAAATACTCTTATCTTTGGCAAGGAAATAAAGTAAGTGGATTTGACTTCAAAGTTCAGCCAAAATCTCTACTGTATGATATCCAAACTCTATGAAAATATCGATGTGAAGATGCATATGTTTCCAAACACAGTGTTGATACTTTTACATTTAGTATATAGGTCCACAAAGTTGACGTCAGATATCGACTGACGGATGACAGATTTTACTGGTCAGTCTCCAATCCAGTAACTTCGGCATCATTGACACCAAATCCTAAAATTGAAGATTGGATTCTAATGAAATTTGAGTGCAGATTAAATTGTAAAGTTTACCTATGTGCCGTTTTCGGACTTTTGTGAATAACATGACGTTGTGGACGTAATGGACAGTGGTGACAAAGTTTACCATAAAAAGTAACAGAACCACGAAATATTTGACAGTTTATTATTTACATTCAGAAGTGTGCATATTTAACAAACCATGAAAGAGTTACGTGTCAAACTCATTCGTCAAACTGCTTTGATGTTTTGTTTAGAGGTGCTATTTTAAAGATTTGGTGTAAATTAACATATTTCTATTACTGAGGAATTTTGGCAATTTGTGTAAGAGAAGTGATAGCTTTGAAATTTCGTTCATACTTTACGAGGTATTGTTTAATTCCTGTTTTTTCATATGATTATCATATTTGTATACTTTCGCTTTTTTGATATTTTGTTCGTTTTAGGTAAACACCTTTTACTAAACCATTTATCTGATAGTGCCTAAGAATGACTTTACTAAGATTTATTTCAAATTTTGTGGTATGCCACATATGTAAATTTTAAAGGGATGATTTTTTTCACTTTTGGTCAAACCATAATTACCGAATGAATTGATCAAGCCAACATTTTTTTAAATAAATTATCCGAGAGAGTCATGTGTTCATTATGATTATTAATTGATTGATCATCCATGAAGACACATGGCATTTTAGTTGCATAATATAGGATTGACGGATAACCTTAATCCATTCAAAAGTAACTGCATGGATTTCTTACATTCAAAATGGTCTATTTCATATAAGAAGTGATACAATAGATTATAATATCTGGTGTTGCATTGTTGTCATTTTCAATTCCTGCAATTGCCAATCTTTTGACATAGGTGCTATTGTTAACATTATGTTTCCTGATGATTCTTCACATATTCACATTCAAACAAGATATGTTCCAGGGCTTCATCTTGGCCACAAATATGACATTTCTCGTCACTTAAATTAAACGTTTTAGCCATGCTTCGTGTGATTAGGTTTCTGGAATGTCTTCAAATTCAAATCATTCACTGAGTTGCTTACGGTTCTTGTTGAATTGAATCGACGAAATACGGCTAGTTTTCAATCTGGTTCGAACTCACAACATACGGCATCCAATCCCCGACACTTTACACTTGTTGGTGACAGTAATGTTTTCAGTCCATTTTTAACCATTTGACCTTTGACTTCATGCCATTCCTTACAGTGACAGTACAGTGACTTGGGTTTGGCATCCCTCCTTGTCAGATCAGAGTTCTCTGATTTGAGGATATCAAGTCTTCATTTTGTACGATTGATCTGATTATTTGTTTCCAGGAGTCTGGAGTACATAGTTCTTCCCCGGAATAAAAAGGGGCGATGTGTTTTACAGACTCAGTACGCTTAGGAGATCACGTGATGGCGGTACAAACAAACCCACATAAAGCGATTGGAACTAATTTGGGAGAGTTGGATCTTTTACTTGTTAAAATTTATTAAAAGTGTTAGGTGCCCTATAGCTGGAAGTTGCAATATTACAAATTACCCATAAAAACGAACGTATTGCAAAAACAAAGCAGATGAGCTGACATTTGTAGATTAATCCGACATTACTTCACCATTCAATTATTCAAAATTAGTTCCAATCGTGTTATATGTACAAACGCCAATGGAAATAAACATATTTCTGTTCGCGTTTGTGCGTTTGTGCACGTACGTTGATCCCTTCAAATTTGGGTATTAGTAACCTATTGATAGTGTTTCGTGTTCTGTACTGATTCCCTCTTGTCTATGTTTGTTTGTCTCTCCCCTAATTTTCTCATTTATTTCCCATTGTTCAAGCCAGTTATTTCTGTTATCATCCTAGATATCTATCAGTTTTATGACATCACTTTTCGACTATTTTTCATTGAAGAGGACAGGGCCTACATCCTTCATTCTTCATTTAATAGTTGTACCGTATGACTTCAGAGAAGATTAGTTTTGATGTTGGCAAATTCACTCTTAGGAGTCCTAGTGCAAGAGGTAGTACTATTTCTAAACGCGATCATCGACATTTTCGACATCTCGTTGGAATTCTCAATCCCTTCTTCATGTTCATCTTTGCACCTGTTGCTTTTCATAATTGTTGAACATTTTCAAATACCGTGAACGTTGAGGGCGCGTTATCGCATAGTAGAAAATAGACTCATGCACACTTGGAAAAAAAAGACATGCACGACATGGCGATGATTATGCGTATAATTTCCACATTTGACATCATTAAATACAATATAATCGGAGATAAATTATCATAACATCAGACTTTTAGATACCAGAATAGACTGTACCGTGACTGCAAGAGATGTCATTGATGGATGTCATGCGTACTTTAATTTTGAGAAGAAGTTGTTGTTTTCAGATACAAGTATCTAATCTATCACTTGCATGAAGCAGATAAAACAATTGTACTGTGTATACCATCCAATAATTTGTAAAAAGGCAGCGACTTAATTGTATTTAATCATCATCTTACCCAAATGACTGCTTGGTATACCTCCATATTTTTTATTAAATATCTGAATCTAGCATTTTGGCTGATTGTCACATCATAACTGTTTCTCGTTTGAGCATGTGCATATTTACCACTGAATCAAAGTTTGAGGTCTGATAGGGGTACTTTTATCTCACCAGAATGTGGCACCGCTTTGACGGCCCCGGGTTTGTTGACATCATCTCGAAACACGGACAACAAGTGGTGCAAATACACCATTGGAAGTGACCAGGGCGACTACAATGTCCGTCTACAGTTTGCGCGCAAAACAGCACTAGATGTATCAACTGTGACCGACGAATGTTATGGCAAAGTTATTATCTACGATGGCACTCTATCGAACGTACTCGGAGTGTACTGCTATAATACACTACCTGAATTTGTGGAGTCAACAACAAACGTTATCATAATGGAGTACCTTGAAGCGGATCTAGGGCCGGAACTAGCAGACAAATATGACTTTGTCGTCAAATATACGAGGGGTACGTGATTAATTTCCTTTGAAATAAACTCGGCAGTGAGATAAGCTCGAGATAAAATGTCGTGGATATCGACAGAAGCAAGTGTGGAATGAAGCAAATGCAATTTAACACGATCAGAACTAATTTGAGATAATTGGATGGAGAAGTAGTGTTGGTTTGATCTGGAAATGTAAGCTCATCTACTTTTTCTTTTTACGTCACACACTTGTTTTTATGAGTAATTTGTAATACCGCAACATTCAGTTATAGGGCACCTAACACTTTTGAGAAATTTGAAAAATATAAAGATCCAATTCTCCCAAATTAGGTCCACTCGTGTTTTTATCAAAAACAAGACAAATGCACATTATGTCATATCTTGACAACATGTGCGCTAGTGTGGGAGGCAAATATATCTTTGAACTTTTTATATTGCACAGTGCAACTGGCTGAACGATGCATGTATATGTGTGTGACTGTACTTTCACGAGCAGCTTTTATTTGTTTCAGGGTCAAGAGCCAATGTGTACAGGAAAGAACAGCAGGCTTCCCGTGAGCAATTGCAGCAAGGTTACTCTGACAACTACATAGAACCAAGTGAGTATAACAGGTTGCAAATATTGTGCACGTGACCTTCAGATATGTTGGATGTGGAATTTGAACTTTGTCGCTCACTTGACATTGTTGAATCTCCGATGACGGAGATACGTGTTCAAGGCAGAATGGTGCTGCCCTGATTCTAATTAAAAAAATAATTGTAAGAACTTGCTCTACTTTTGTTTTTGTGACACGAAACACCAGTGCGCACTTTCGTCATGAGACTATCGTTGACAAGATCAACTAGTCGCTCGTTAGGATTCCTATTTTACGATGTTGGCTATTTTGATGATTGTTGTCTAGGTATCCAGAATGACTCCGTTTCCAACTTCAAGTGAACAACACATTCAAGATTTATCTGTAAAGGCGTTTCTTAGATTTTGGTCGATTTGTACTTCAATTTCCTTCCCAACATTCATCTTCATGATGACGTCATCGGTCGCCCAGGTCAAAAAATCGGTGCTCTTACAAACAATCTTACTTTCCACGTAGCATGCCTTGCACCACAGTCCTTCCATGCTTGGACACTTCATATCTTCGTGGCATTTTAACGATTTCGAAAAAAAAATGGCAGATCATTCATTCGTTCTGAAGAAGATACTCTATCTGAGGATCTAATTATTTTCAGTTTGTTCAGGTGAGCAGTGCATGGTCATGCTTATGTATGTGACATCAATCATGTCACAAGTTCAAAAAAGGCGAAACAACTTTACAGAAGGAATTCAGGGGCGAAACAACTTTACAGAAGTTTTTAAAGAATTTTATACTGTATCTACTGAAAATAGATAAAGTGGCATGAAGAGATCATTGCACAGTGCCTTTCAGTATTTTGGAACGCTATTACCCGCTACTCAGAGCTGATATCACCCAATAATATATTCACCTTTGCTTCGATATACAGTGAACAATGAAGTAGACCCATGTGAAGAGCAGAATAAAGAGGTTGATAGGTTGACTGGACAACGCGACGCCCTCTACATCTCAGTCATTGTATTTGGTAGTGTTGGAGTTGTGATGATCATTATGTTAAGCATTGCCATTCATATCATCAGTGGCCGTGAAGTCAAGCTAAGACAGTTTGCTGGAGGTAAGACTCACAAGGTGATGAAAGCACAGTACTGGCGGGTGAAGATCGGTCGACAAAAGGTTTAAGTCTGATTTGAATAAATGATGATAGCCAGTTTCGTCTTTTGAGTTTTCGTGAAAATTTTGATCAAACTTTCCTGAATGAAACTTTCAACCATTCTCTTTCAAAATCAAGAATAAAAATCAGCGGTCACCGTGCAAAGTTTAGAACTAGCGAAACAAATTATCCAACATTTTGCAATATTTGAAATTCAAAATGGCCACCATTCCTGTATCAACTGTAAGGGGAAAATAAAATTTTATATTTTTGAAAAACTAAACCAGTGAAAGTTGTTCTTATTCCAAATGCTTTAAAATGAGTCCCCCACAAGTGGTAGATCTGAAAAGAATTGTAGAAATATGAGAGTCCGACTGTCTGTCCCCGAGGCGCGTTCTACCTTAAGCGAATTTTTGGCTACGGAAAACCCACTGCAGTTTTGCAGTTTTCTTCGAATTTATATCGAGAACTCCTTAGCGACTATGCCATTATTATTTTTCACTGGTATACATTGCTAAGCACGTATGGCTAACAGGAGGTTAATCTAATATATTCATCGCAGTATATATTAACAGATGCAATAC
This sequence comes from Ptychodera flava, assembly GCA_001465055.1. NCBI lineage: Eukaryota > Metazoa > Hemichordata > Enteropneusta > Ptychoderidae > Ptychodera > Ptychodera flava. The sequence continues at coordinate 8,991 of LD353269.1, forward strand.
TTTCATTCAAGAGCCGAACTATCCCATATGACCTCCGTTTCGATGACACATTACTTGCTGCGCACCTGACTTGGCCTACAACTAAGCCGGTAGTTTCAGTATGTGCATATGTCGAGTTTATAAATACTAATGATATTTGTTCAGAAAATGCATTACTACACCTGTATTGGTGTTGTTGCCCTGTCATCGTGTAACATAATACAATACCAACCTGAAAAGTCCCTGACTTTCTTGCAGTGAGCCTCACTGACCCTTACCTTCTGGATTTGAAGAAAGAGAAAAATGGCAGTAAAAAATCAGCTGAAGACGAGGAGGCGGCCACTCACCTTACCGAGGGAGATGGCGACGGAAATCAAAACAAAGGCTTTGAAGATATCGAAGAAGGTGCTGTTGGCGGTGCAGAAAAGTAATTTTTCAAAAACGTCATTTGGATTTGTATTAGTATCGTTGAAAAAGCCTATAAATATCGCAAATATAACAAAATTTACACAAAATCAAAAATTCCCGTTTTTGACATAAAAGTTAATATAGTTTATTACGTTGATCGAGACACTCAGAGCTTTCGGAGTTGTGGGATTTTTTCTGCCGGAGAACTTCCTAAGTGAGTGATCCGGTCTCAATCAGCCGAAGAAACGGCTCAGTCTAGCAAGCGCTTTGAACATTATGTGTGTCCGCTACGTTCTACACTATATACGCACTACATCAGTTGTTTACTTTGTATGGTAGGCTTAACGGACATAGATTGATATGCGCTCTTTGCATACTTTGCTGATGTCACTTCTCCGGCAATCTGATCAAAATCAGATGTGGAAATGGCCCAGTTTTTAGCCTGGTTCTTTTCTTTGCTTTGCAAAGCACGAACGACGGAGCCATCTCGAACTTTGGTTTTAATCAGATTGTTCAAAGAGATTCGAGGCAGAAAAAACCCACAAGTCATCTTAGATGACATAGTACCCGCTTGATCGACTGTTATTGGAATTGGTGAACTGGTATGATTGTAACATCTATTGTCTGTGATTGGCGAATCACCGACATAAATGTAGGTTCATTAATTACAATTAGAATCCTATAATTATTTCAAACTTGTCATTGCTTAAATGCTACACAGTTTGGAACAATGAAAAATCAACTAATCTCAAAAGCTGATGACCATATTTGGTCGCATCACGACAAAAGTCGACGTGCAGATGAAAATCTCAGTAAAATGCCATTGTACCATATTTGAATGAAATGTACTTAGACACGTCCAAGCAATTGCTCTATTGTGAAAAAGTGGCCACATGTATACATAATACATTGTATGTCGTATAAAACCACACAACCTATTAACGAGATATGTTCAGGCATGTCGGCATGATGACTTTGGACGTGAAAATTCGCAACAAAATGGCTATCGTGTTGGATCGGATCACAAAAATCTACCTGCATAAGTACGCACTAGGGCCTACTACGTCCGCAGGGACTAATAACCACAGTGCTATGACTTTGGTCAAATAGTCAATTACTTGACATATGATCGACGTCACAGATAATTTTAGCGATGTGACCGTATTTTTTGAGTCACCAAATTTTGTTCTCAGTTTACATGAATGGAAAAGTAGTACGCGTTGCTGTAGCGCATCGAAATCAGTAATGGAATCGATAGCAAGCGACTGTGCTCGCTTGGATATTGTGCACTCTTCATTGCAAAGGACCGTAAGCTTGGGCCGGCATAGGTGCCGTCTTTCTCGTAGGAAATGTCCATGACGATGTTTTCCCGAGTATTTTCTACAACCTACAAAGCAAGATTCAGTGAAACAGTAAAAGCAGTAAAAAAGCCGTGCCATTGGCATAGGGGCAAGTTGATCTTGCACTGAATTTGATATCTATGTAGCAGTCTGATTAGTTCAGCCGTACGTCTAACACCAAACGAAACTGATATGATGAATCATTTCATCACAATCACATTATGTGAATACCAAACTCTCAAAATTTTCTATTAACTGGGGATTTTATATGAAAACATCTTATTATCAGGGGAGTGTTTTACTCATTTATTCGTGAAATGTTATAAAAAAACTATATGCAATAATTTATCTCAGTCTAAAGGAAATGGGAACAAAGAGACAATTTATCCTGAAGGGCATATCACTTATCCACAGATCTGTTAATGCTTTCCAAACAATAACACTGACTAGTGAACGGAGAAATCACACTTTCATATTTTAGGCAAAAAAGATCGTTTCTGGTCACCGTGCGCGTCATGCCAGAACATGCGCGTCATGACTTTTGGGGGTTACATACACATCAGTACAGCTATCCTTGACATCCCTGTATTGCATGTCCAAAAATGCTAAAAGAAAACGGAAGTATCATGTAGCCAGTGATTAAAGACAATAACTGTTGCATCAATAGTGCCAAAAAAGCATTGTTAGGAATAAAAGAAGAAAGGAAAATTTTGCTGAATGTCAAGGACAGGAACATTTTTTGGCCTTATTTTTCCTAGTGGTGAAAGGGCGGTATCTGCTACCTTTCAGAAAAACTGTAGGGTCGCTGGCTTTGTCCAGTTTATCGACTGCAATGAAAATTTTATTTTCAAGACTCTCTGAAACATTGAAATGTAAAATTTAAAACAGTTAAAAATAGATCGTTCAGTGACGATTGTACGATTCTGGAGTTTAACAAGTTGTACTAATTACATGATACGTAGGAATTGTACGCATGTATTCCAGGAAAGATATAAATGTGCTAAGCAATTATTTGCAAACTGAAGGACACATTAATTTCTTATATATAATTCTGTTTATGTTATCGTAATAGCGACAACGATTAGTGAACGTAGATGTCTTTGTGTCGTATTTTACCTTATTGCATTAGTGAAGGGCGGTATTTGGAACTTTGAGAATTTTTTCTGCAGTTTTGTGCTGGTTATCAACTTCAATTACTCAAGAACATTGAAATGTAACATTTCAGAAAGCAGACCAAATTCAAATGATCGAGTGAATCATTTCGTCTCAATGACGTTATATTAATAAAACTCTAATAAACTTTCGACTTTTTGGGATTTAGTACATTTTCTACATGAAGACGTATTATTAACAGAGAAGTGTTGAACGCATTTATTCTTGAAACAATATATACAGTTATATGAAATAATTTTTCTCCGATGTTAAAGAAACAGAGAGACGATTTATCTCTGAAGGGCACATTAATTTTCAACGGATCTGTTAATGCTTTCAAACAAAGACACTGATTAGTGAACGTGGAAATCACATTTTCATATTTTTACCTTTTCTCTGTGGTGGTGGAGGGCGGTATATACATCTTTTGAGAAATTCTTTAGTGTGGTTTTATTCAGTTTATCAACTGCAATTAAAATTTTGCTCTAGAGGCACTCTGGAACATATTGAAATGTAAAATTTCCAAAAAAAAAAATAAAATTGAAAATACATTATAGATCACCCAATTGGAATTTTACGCATTTATTCTAGGAATTTCTTGTAATTCCGTTTATGTTATCAAAATAGCGACAAAGAGTTGTAAACTTACATGTATCTTTTTCGTATATTACCTTATTGCATTGGTGAAGGGCGGTATTTGGATAATTTGAGACATGTTTTCCTTAGATTTGTTCTGTTTATCAACTTTAACTACTCAAGGAATCCTTAAAATACTGGAATACAACATTTCATAAATACCAGGCATGAAATACTGAAGCAAAAGGAACGTAGTCACTTTAAAGGCTACCTGAAAATATGAAATTTCCTCGTTGCGTAAAATTATGAGAATTAGGTTGTCCCTTGGAACCCACGAATCGACTTTGAAATTTGTCGGTGGTGCAGTGTCAGTAATGTTTTACCGAAATGGGAAAAAACCCCGGAAAAATACGAGATTTTACATATTTTTCAAGCTGATATGTATGGTAATTGGGTCATCTCAGTGATTCCGTATACAGCCAACTTCTCACTAAACCAACGTCAAAATCGATTGTTTGTTTGTTTGTCGTAATACATTTCTTGAGATGCCTTAATGTAGACATGTTCAAATCACCATAAAAATTGTAAATATGTAATTTTTTACTGTTGCTTTTATCGATATTTGTCAACATATCATGCTTGCTGAAACCAATGTAAAGTAATAAGTGTGGGTTTCTAGGGATGACTTAACTCAATTTCTATTATGATCTCCTGAAATTCTCACATTTTTGAAAATGTATGAAGTTAGAGATTCTTATTGGAAAGACGGAAAATAAAGAGAAGAATTAAGAAAAAACTTGTAATATTTATTGACGGATGAGTTTAATATTTTTTATCCTTTAATACTGTCATCAAAGTCCCATAATATCTCTAGTTGTTGACATGTTTCTCATTAAGGTAGAATGCGCCAGATGGGACAGATATTTAGACTCTAAAATTGTTACAATTCTTATCTGATCAACCACTTATATGGGGGCTCATTTCAAAGCTCTTGCCGTAAAACAATTTTCACCGTCTCAGTTTTTCAAGTTTTACCCCTCGAGTTAACACATGAATGGCGGCCATTTTCAATTTCAAATAATGTCGGTAATGTTCGACAATGTGTTTCTCTTCGCAATGTGACTCCTGATTTTTATTCTTGATCTGGTAAGACTAGTGGTTCAAAGTTTCATTGAGAAAAGTTTGAGGCGCACACTACCTTAAAGATATACTGTCACCTGTTCCAATTTTGCCACAGTTACTCATGGAAAGAGAAAATCTAACCAATCACAGATTTTAAGCGGGTGGCTGCTTTTTAAAAACAGCGCCCTCACACAGGCATTTTGAATACCAAGGAACGCCCCTTCGACCATATACGGGCATATTTAGATTATAGGTGACTGTATACCTTTCAGTCTCACTTTGTGTGAAATACATGTTATCATTCTACTATATCTAAAGCATTGCGGAATCCCTAGTGTCCATTGTCAACACAACCAGGGTGAATGTTACTACTGTTGACAACTGGATTTAGCCCTGGTCAGAACCGATTTCCCTGATCAGAACTAATTCCCTGATTGGAACTAATTTTCAACAATAACACATTGTATACTATGCGGCTAATATTTTGCGTTTCAGCATACTTTACGGAGAGAAAGCAGACGACGCATTTGTTCTTAGAATGAAACATAATGAAAAACACAGAATTTGTCTTTTCTTAATTCGTTTTTCATGGTTACTTCAACAAGGTAAACTTATTATGTCCGGAGCAACACTGTTCAATCATTTCCTGTTAAAATACACTCTTTCATCGGTTTTCGTGCAAAGCAGGTCTTAAGATTTCATTCAGATATGCTATTTTAATTTTGGTGAAAGAAGAAATCAAGTAAACAACATATCCACATAGGGGTTTGAAAATTACAAAATCCTTGGCATAATCTTAGCAATACCTCTAACAATTGTCGTTGCCTTGTTTGACCTCAGTGTTGACTTAAAACAACTTGAAGGATTTTTATCTCTTCTCTAAGGAACCGACACTTGACGTAAAATCGTTTCCTTCATCTAGTCGGAGACGTACCATCTCTGTCTGAGTCAGAGCAAACCGTCAATGAATAAAAAAAACTTGATCTTTAAAAGCGAAAATCCAATATGTTGTCATTTTTTGAATGTGTATTTAAAGGGGCGGCATAGCTAAAAGGGAAAACTTATGCCGTTGGGCTTCGTGTGAGAATCTGGTATCAGTAGTGAAACTTCAATATCAGTTCATTCAGAACTAACACAAGTCGGTACAACTTCACGTATATTATTATGAATACTTGCGGAGTGCATTCCCTGGTCTTTGTTTGAGAAACACTCTCTTTGTGCAAAAGTGATGCGGGTCTGATACGGTGAAAAGTCTGGCTTAGGGTGACCTCCAGTAAATTCAAAATGGCGCCACAGGAAAACAGAGCACGGTTAATTTTGTATTATTTTGCTAGTGTGAGACAATAGGTGATGACTAACTGAGTCAATATGCGTGCTACTTACTGCCTCGGACATAGACATTCCCATCGACAGCTCATATTTAAAAAGAAGATCTTGCCGTCAGCATTCATTCACTAGCTTTAGTTCAAAGGGGCCAATCAAGGAATGAAGCTCTTTAAAATTTTCTTCTAGAATTAGAATTAACACAAGCCAGCAGAAATTCGCAATTCTCACCCATGAATATCGTTAAAAAATATTGCGCAGTTGCGTTGTCGAAAAAAGTAATTAACCCATAAGCCTTTCCAAGTCCTTTCTGGGTGAAATGATGATTAGAAATGGTCAGATGTCTGGTTTTCGTTACCTTTTCTGAAATGTTGAAAATGTTGTCAACATGTAAACTGTACAAACGAAAAGGCAAAGGGACCTTAAGTATGTTCATGGGCTGCTTAAGCCTTGGTTTAAGAGCAAGCCTTCAAGCAGTGCGAATTAATTTTATTTTAGCAATACCTAACATGGTATCTCAACTCGTTTGAAATGAACACCCTCTCGGCAAATGTCAAGACCCTGGGTATGAAATGTATTAGTTTCCGTCTTTTTTTCCAAACTAAACTTATTATTCTAAGATCATTTTAAAATCATTAAAAATTTGTGTAGCAACTGCACTGCGCGAAAATTCGAGAAGTTTCTCTCCCGCCAACTAATTTTTCACTTCTCCCCATTCTTCAACAAGAAACATCCTATCCCCCTCCCCTCTAAAACCCCAAACTGTCCTTTATATGCTAAAAACTTTGGCTCTCCCCATCGGCAAACCACACAGACAAGTTCTTCACATATCCTGATAAGAGACACATTGATCACCCACTGGAAAAGATATCGTTGAACAACTTCAACTGTCCCCGGCATATCCATGAATCTGACGTCACGGTGGTATATTTGCTGCACCGAAGGTTTTTGCGCCATATGAAGGACAAGCGATGTAGTCATACCGGGAAATAAAACTTCTTAAGATAGTACGCGCCATGAAAGTAAAAAACTTAAACTTTGCCCAAACTTTGCTCAGTGAAACCTTAAACCACTCTCTCATCAAATCAATAATAAAAATAGGGGTCACCGTGCAAAGTTTGGTACAAGAGAAAAATTTACCGATATTTGAAATTAAATATGGCCGCCATTCCTGTGTTAACTCTATAGGGAAAAATAACATTTCCGATTTCCGTGAAAATAAGACGGTGAATTTTTTTCTTGCTCCGAAAGCTTCAAAATGAGCCCCACAAGCTGTAGATCAAAAAATAATAGTGAAAAAAATTGGGAGTCCGAATATTTGTCCCCGGGGCGCATTCTATCTGCGTGAAGAGAAGTTGGTTGTCGTCTGATGATGGTTCGCAAGACATTTCCTCAAACTCAACTGACACATTCGAGGTTGACACAAAGATCTTCCGTCGTGGTGAAAACTAGAATGATCTCCTAGCATTCCCACGAAATCCGATGAGAACTCAGCCAATGTTTGGTTCTGTAACCAAGGAAGTTTTACAAACAACAACAAATTGAACTGCAGTTTTGTTGATGTTGCCAGGAGTCGCCGTAGTTCAAAGAGGTCGTCAACGCTTCAGATCTGATAAGGTAATCTTATAAGAGGAAAATGAAGGAGCCGGGGTCCATTATAGCTGATAGAATTGGATGGAGAGCACTGCCAAGGGAAGAGAAGTAAGTTAGCAACTTGATATCAGATTCATGTTCTTGTACAAGTTGTGTTACTCCGATACCACAACACTGTTTTACACGAAAAAAGAAACTTAGTTTCAGTCTATATAATAGCATTCTTTCAAGGCATACACTGCTCGGAATTGAACCAACATTGATGGAACGTGTTCACAGATTGAATGCATACTTTCAGCGGTCATTTCTTGGCAATGATGTAGTAACGAGTCTTATTGACATTGTTTCGTATTTTGTGAGTTGTCTTACAATTGTAATGACGAGTCTTATTTCGGCACTCATGTGATTGGCATTGTTTCGTATTTTGTAAATTGTCTCACAATTCAGCACGATAGCATCCGCGGGCATCCTAAGTAGAAATATGAGCGCATGCAAATCAAAGATTATGCATTTCCGCTATCAAGATTTATCTGCTCTTTGATAGAAACTATATGAAATAGGTGTACAGGCTGGCGGTAGTATAAGTAACATAGTACAGCTTTTGAGATTAAATTTAATTTAACGGCTTTTTAAGGTGAATAGGAAAGTTAGTACAGATTTATAGAACAAAATTACCATCTACTTTGCTCATTCTTGACCTTGCACGTCATTTGTCCGATATAGAAGTGGTATATGTTGTGAATTTAAATGTTAAAATTATATATGACGAAATAGATTTTTATTTTTTTTAAATGTATATTTTAGTATTTTAGGAAGCAGTTTTCAAATGTTCAGAAAGACTAGATTACCATAAACACAGGGAAGTAAAATTACAGAGAAATCCAGTCCGTCGGAGGCATTTAAGTTTTGTATATCGGAAATGACGGGGACGACTGTCCTTGGACGATACAGTACATACACATACTTTGTTCCTTTACTTTCTTGGTCAGTCGATTTGTAAACCTGCCTTCTGAGAAAAAACTCAACACATGGTTTCCGTAGGTATTACGACAAACATTTCGCATTGCGGATCCAAGAGAAATTCGTGGTACCAGTCCATTTTCGTGAATTGAATGATTCCATCTCGTGACTGTACCAGTGTTAGGATTGCATTAGGTTACGTTGCTGGAAAGATTTTGTAGTGGCAATGAGTCAATCGTATGTGCTCCTACCTTTTCATTAGTGCCGCTTTTCATTTTCTAATCATGAGGCTCAAATATACAGTACAATATATCGATCGTATTCTGTATGTTTCCTCGCCCAAATGTATGCATTTATGACGTATTTCTCTTATCTTTCTCAGTGACTGTTTTCAAGTCGGTCATCCGGGGTATTACTCTAGTCATAGTCACGACCATCACTGTCACGCGGCACTGCTACGCTCAGTCTTACCCAGGTATGTTTCTAAGTGCTTTTTATTCTTCTGGTACGCGTTATTGTAATGGATATATTAAAATAAATTTATGTGAAATTATTATGAAACTTAGGCTAAAGTTAGAACATGATTTGAATGTTTTATTTTCGTGTACTTTGCGTAGCTAAGTCAATACACAACAACTTTCGTGCAACGTAACCATTGACATATTTTTATTGCAGTGGAGTTTTTGCGCTGTCGAGCTCTGCTCTCTGCATTACCTCTGTATTTTTCAAGATTGTTTTTTCACTAAAAAAGTTAGCCAAAGAATGAAAATTTTAGTTTTAGATTGATATGTATGAGCGTGGAGTCAATCTGATGTTGGTGGTTTGAAATTTAGCAAAGACATAATTATGGCGACATTTTCACGCGTCACATTTCCAGAACACTCCTCCAGAATGTAACTGATTTTCTGAAATTCCCATAGCAGTTAACCATCATAAGTGATCAACAGATGACTCGGAGAATGACATGGACGGGTAACTCTTTCTATAAACATATTTTTATCATATTTTTATCATCATTTTTATCTGCGATAGTCACCATTTTCATCATATTTGTTATTTCCAGGATGCGGCGACAAGGGAGTCAGCTCAAATATCATAGGTGGTAGTGCAACAACGGTAGAGGAATGGCCGTGGCAATCAATGATAAACATTTACAGTTTAATTGGCATTGAAAGTCACATTTGTGGAGGAACTTTGATCCATCCAAAATGGGTCCTGACAGCAGCACACTGTATGTAAGTGACGCTATTTTCCGTTTCACCAAGTTGAGTCAGTATAACCTTTATTGCAATGTTTATTTTTTTGCTTTTGTCGATTTATATTGCTGCCAGCCACTTTATTTAAGACGCAGAAAGTCGCAAGGGAATAATTCTGCATTTCTATTTGGCATGGATGACGACATAAAACCAGCAGTCGGCGCTAGAAAAATATCTGAGCTAAAAGGCCGAGTGCTCTTGAAGCATATTCAGACAGAAGACCATCTACCCAATATCCAAATACACCGTCATTTTCTCGATAATTTCAAGTCAGGAAAACAATATGAGTAAAATAGTATAAATTCCCATCCGGTTTTCAGTTAAATCTCGCGTGAGATATCTCATTCTTTGATGTCATGTGACCCACTTATGACAAATTCTGGTCTTCAGGGAAGCCGAGTGCCTCAGTGAGGAGGCCAAGGTTGAAATATCACATCAGATTTTTCGCTGAGATTGAAATATTACATCAGATTTCTAACCAGAAAACAATGGCATTTAAATATATAAGAACTCACCAGGTAATGAGTATTCAAAACGGTTTCTTCATTCAAATTGCAAAAACCGGGCAGTACACGTTGTTGCATAATCCAAGGGCACTAATACCTTCAGTGGATAATTATTGATTAAAGATAAAAGTGTAAATACATGTTAAAATGACGCAATCGTTATTTTCTTCATCGAGAGACAATCATGGTGAGTTAGTTGCAATCACACAACACGTACAGTACCCTACTGTGAATCGATATTTCTTTATATCCTTTTCAGAAATAACTGGCTCGATCCAGTTCCATATTCGGTCAATCTTGGTACCACATATCGTACAGCGTCCAACGAATCGTCCAGAGTCCTCGTTGACGTAAAAAATGTTTACATCCATCCAGACTTTGATTTGGACACATACGACAACGATATTGCACTTCTCGAGTTTGTTGAGTCGGTAAATCTTACCTCTTACACCGAGCCAGCGTGCATAGCTGGTCCGAGTCAGGACTTCAGCGGACAGAACTGTTGGACAACAGGCTGGGGTAGCACGCAGGAAGAAGGTATGGGGCCAAAAATAATTTGAATATCTGAGAATTATCCATACAATTCAAATTTCGTAAATTACTACCGAGATAATTTAATTGATTTTAAAAAAGTCGGAAAAACTCAGTTGAAAGAAAATGGAAGTGTGAAAGCTGAAATGGCGGCTATACCACATCAGACTAGTGCTCCCGATCAGATGATATCCGAGTCTGAGTTTTCTGTCACAACTATAATATTGTTTTTATTTGCTTATGTAACTCAGGATGTCATCCCAGCCTACTAAGGGAGAAACTAGAAAACAACCGAAAACAGTTCGTTATCTTTCATTGTCTTTAGATTCATCAAATCTGACATGGTTATGCTATTCTGTAAAGATTTACGTATACATGAATAAATTTTGCTTTTAGATCTGCCAAGTGAAGTCTTGAGAGAAGCAAGCGTTCCTCTGATTACGGACGAAGAATGCCAATCAATGCTGGAACCGGGTCAAATACTGACAGAAAATATGATGTGTGCATCTTACAATAACAGCGGGACTTGCTTTGTGAGTTGCACGTTCCGTTATCAAAATACTTTAGTGTCAGAGATAAAAGTAACCAAACCGAAGTCATTGACGTTGTTCCATGTTTGTCAAAGTCCATATAGTTTAATACGCATGCTTGGGGGAGGGGGCGAAGCCATCGGCAAGATTGTAAACGGTGATGTTTGAAATGAACATGTGTTGATGGAAATTATGATTTATCTCCTAATGTACGATCGTTTCCGAGAAGTAAGTTTAAATCATCATTGAGTTACAACTAGTTGAAACTGCATGTATCACA
>LD353269.1:26042-40399 GCA_001465055.1 Ptychodera flava
CTTTCCTTTTCCTCAACAGACTGTGGTGCATATTTTCTGGATCTAAACGGGTTCTTTGGTTCGCCTCGATATACACTCAGCCGTCCAGCCATGAACACGTGGTGTAGGATCACCATAAGTAACAGCCAATTGGACGCCGTCGTTCAGCTTAACACCTCATCAGTAATGACGCAGAAAGACGTGCTGTCTACCTGCGAAGACTCCTTCGATAGATTTATCGTGTATGATGGAAATTCGTTGAGCGCACCGGTACTAGGAGTCTATTGTCTCGCCAACATACCTTCAATCATCACCTCGAGTGGAAATACCGTCATTTTGGAATACCTGGAAAAGAGAAGCTTGGTGGAGACTCAGGGTTTCCTAATGCGATATAATATACGTACGGAACTCAGACTTTTCCAAATTGATAACGCCAATAGTAATAAGAGATCGCGTTTTATCTTCTTCATTTTACTAAAAATACCAACTACGACATATCTGCGGATGAGAAATGGCTTTCCTCTAATTCCAAGTGGTTTGATGGTGCCAAAAAGGGCTAGAAAATGTTTTAAACGCTTGTTGATTGGAAATGTCAGTTTTGTCTTTTCGTATTTTTGTAAATACATCTATGGCGCTTTTCAGGGGGTTAAACAGTTCAATGCCACTAATAGTTAAGGTCCCATGCCATGCCGTGCTTTAAATTTGTTTTCCCCCATTATAATGTACAAAAATATGTGGCCAAGTTTGTGTAACTTAGACATATTAAATATTGAATAATAATAAAAATGAGTATCACCTCATTTTTACATCATTAGGTTACTACCAGGAAGTGACGTTGAACGAGGCACCTGGTGTGCTGACGTCACCACTGTGGCCCAACGACTATCCTCCGGAGAGAGAGTACCATTGGACAATTCAGGCACCGCAAGCATATCACATCAAACTGGACTTCATAACATTTAGACTGGAAGAAGATGACGAACTCTGTTCCAATGACAAGGATCACTTGACTATCTACTGGGGATTGACAGAAGTCTCGCCTCACTTCGGTACTTTCTGCGGGGTTTTGTTTATATCTCAGTCTGTGGAGTCACCCGGCAGATATGCACACCTTGTCTTCAAATCGGATGGTGAAAACAGCGAGAGCGGGTTTGAGATTCAATATGACTTCATACAAGGTAACGACTGTCCACGGTGATGCCAATCAAAAGCATCGTAGAGGAGATAATTGTACGAATTGCTACGGACTGATTTGAGTTTTACCCTCTCTGTGTGTCGTTCTAAGACCGTTTACTCCTACACATTAACTTGACACTTACCGTAACCATGTCCCTTTGACCCTAGCCTTAACTGGAGTGTTGGAAATGTCTGTTGGCAATTGCTCGGGTGCGACTGTCCTAAAACATTTCAATACGTTCAATTCCACGATTTATTTCGTCAATATCGACAAAGCTGTTTTAGTTTTAATGCACATACGCTTGACAGTACTTAAACCGTAAACATTCTTTACGGTGTTTGTTCCATCACATCTTAGTAACGAAGTCCTTCTAGTACCGAATCTATTTTCATCTCAACAGTAATTCCTGACTCCGAGGCGTACCTCCTGCCATGCGCATATAGGGATGACCATTAGATATTGGGGAGGGTGGGCAAAAGTGGAGATACTACTTCGACAGAGTAAACATGACGACCAAAATTGAAGACATACTGCATATAACAAAATATTCGATCGACTGGAAAAAGTAAATTTGAGATAAAATACGAATGCTATGCTTAACCCGAAATATGTTGAACTTTTAAGCACAAAAAATTGCATGTCAGCATTCTGATCACCCCAAGATCTAATGATCCATAGCTTCACAAAATGTTGACTAGTTGCAGAAAAAGCACAGAGGCTTACAAGAATCTACTGCTATATTTAATGCTCATTAACACCATATTAGTGGTTTAAGTAAAATTATTGTAAACGCGGAAGCGTTTATCGGTGTAAGATGTGGTTTGAAATATAGTTTCTGAGAGAGAGAGAGAGAGTGAGAGAGCGAGAGAGAGAGAGATAGAGAGAGAGAGAGAGAGGGTGAGACAGGCAGACAGACAGACAGACAGACAGACAGAGACTATTACGACCATGTCATACAAACACCATTCCGATTACATAGTTGTCACCTCACGCGTGTCGTGGTCATAGTGTATGACATCTAATAAGAAACGGACACGTCACGGAAAAAAAAGAATTGCCAATTTTGTTCTGTTTTTGATTGTGTCCGTATCGTATCATTTAGTATGTTCGAGTATTCCAAAGTACCCAAGAAGCATTTTATTGATTAATGTAATTGGTATTTTTTACTTTGAAAAACCATGATGTCTTATGTCAACTTTTGTATTCATTCGCGATTCCGTCGATTCACCTTAACTTCGAGGCTTCCCATACTTAGTTGTCAGGCATTACGATATGTTAAGTGGAAAATGCTTTACGTGCTGAAGTCTTTGAATACTCAAAATATGTTTGTTTGACTTTTCTGCAGATGATGAACCAACACAACCAGGTATCATCACAGTGCCCATTATAACAGGTGCGACTAACCCTGTCATAACCGACCCAGGTATGATAAGTTTACTACCAATTAGTTTGAACTTAGGACTGACAGAGCATATACAAGTTTAATGACATTAATAAAAGTCATAACAGATCCAGCCGCCCATTCAAGCTTTCCTTCGTATACATTGCAATAAAATCGGTAATTTTACACGGTTAAGTCGATCTGACATTGCGGTAAATAGAATATTGTCGTAAGGATTATTCGTGTTGGTATGTTCTCCTCTTATATGTTCGTGAAATTATTTCTAACGTACTCGATTTTCAGAAATCATCAAGACAGTTCTGTATTCCAAAAGATCAACAGATACCGTAAAAGTAAAACATCCGTATTGAACGCAATGCGCAGATTGCTCTTTCTGTATATATCTTTGTGCATCTGTGATATCCATCAAGTGTATTATCACATTAATCATTTTCAGTGTGTGGTATCAAGGGAGTTAGCTCAAATATCATCGGTGGTAGTGCAACAACGGTAGAGGAATGGCCGTGGCAATCAATGATAAACATTTACAGTTTAATTGGACTTGAAAGTCACATTTGTGGAGGAACTTTGATCCATCCACAATGGGTCCTGACAGCAGCACACTGTATGTAAGTGACGCTATTTTGTGTTTCTCATGTGCTTCTTGACGTGGAGGCGATGCTGGTTTGATTGTCAAATTCATCATTTTGCCTTTGTTGATTTACTTTGATACTAATAACTTCCTCGAAGTCACAAAGTTATTAGCTGGGGTAGAATTCCGCATCTCAATTCGGTAAAAGACAATTAGAAATTGAAAACATCCTTAAGTACTTTTAGCTTAAGTACCACAAGAAAGTTCAATATTTCTACCTGCCAGTGGCTTGAATAAGATGGTGTTGCAATAGTCATTGGTAGCTGGACACCTTGAGTAGAAATTTACTTAAATATCAGCAGATATACATTTTCTTCAAGGTCAAAATATATGTGCGATCGGCAGTCAAACAACATGTACAAAACTTCATCACTAACCCTTTTCTCCGTTTTTCAGAAATAACTGGCTCGATCCAGTTCCATATTCGATCAATCTTGGTACCACATATCGTACAGCGTTCAATGAATCGTCTAGAGTCCTCGTTGACGTAAAGAATGTTTACATTCATCCAGACTTTGATTTGGACACATACGACAACGACATTGCACTTCTCGAGTTTGTTGAATCGGTAAATCTTACCTCTTACATCGAGCCAGCATGTGTATCTTCGCCAAGTCAGGACTTTAGCGGTCAAAACTGTTGGACTACTGGCTGGGGTAGCACACAGGGAGAAGGTATGAGGACCAAGAGTAATGTAAATTATCAGAGACACATCCACACTATTAAACTTTCGCAAATTATCATTAAATTCAGCCAATTATATTTGAAAAGTTAAAACTTACAAAGAAACGAATTATATAAAACTTATATAATAGCTTTCATGCATCAGTGAAATTTTTGCAACAATCCCGTTTGTCTTTGTCTGTCAAAATACTGTAGATCTTCTTTGTAACTTTTGCGCTTCTTCCGTATAACACCAACTTGTGTAAGTTCAGCATAACACTAGATCAATAAAAAAATAAACAAACAATAAGCAACTGAAGAAAAATATTATGTTCCCGGTCAATCATCAAATCTTACATGGTCTCGATAATTTAAGTGAAGATCCACATTCATATGCTTTGTTTTAGATCTGCCGAGTGAAGTTTTGAGAGAAGCAAGTGTTCCTGTGATTACTAACGAAGACTGCCAATCTTTGCTGGAACCGGGTCAAATACTTACAGAAAATATGATGTGCGCATCTTACAATAACAGCGGGACTTGCTTTGTGAGTTTTACTTTGTCATTGTCAAATTCTTCAAACTTGTTCTGTGGTACAGATGCACGCAACCACATTACAAAGTCGTCATGACTGTTACAGTATATATACACACTGCAGGGACCATGACATTGTCAATCATGCATGGTATTTGCTAATAGCGAAACCTATGCAGGTCGATGTAAAATTGTAAGAATGGACGACTGACATATTGCCATTTTCACATTTGCAATTTTATGAAGAAACAAAAATCAAACGTTCGCTTTATTAATTGAAAATAAAATGTTTTTTGAAAATTTAAGGGCTGTACCAAAATCTAAATCATTGCACATTTTCAGCTATTTCATGCAAAACGGCTAACGAATTTAGACCAGCTCTCTTCGCTAACAACATATACAGACGATAAATAAATAAATAAATAAATAAATAAATAAATAAATAAATAAATAAATAAATAAACAAATAATAAACAATTATTTGCTTGTTTATCAACCCGTGACCTTTTGCGAGAATTTTAGTACATCTGCCACAAACGAAATCAATATTCTTTAATATTTCTACGTTAATATTATGATACATTAGTTGGATGGTGGCGGACCCTTGGTTTGTGAAGACGCCGGTGTATGGTACGTAGCTGGCATTGTGAGTCGAGGTAATGCTTGCCTGAACCCTGAATCACCGGGCATCTTTACAAAAGTCTCGAATTACGCCGACAACTTCATCGGTAACGTCTTCGACGGCACGATACCTCCGACAAGTAAGTTCACTTGATCATATCATCGATGTCAAACACAATGCGCCCTTTATCTTTTTTTAAGATCGAGATATCATTTTCAAGGAGGGGGTTTGTCTTCTTGTCTTACCATGAACATACCGTGACAACATGCAAATATCCAAAGATGAACTAGAATTGACACTTATTTTATTGTCATCAATTAGCGCCAGCTAATGTGCACTCTCTACTTTGCAACCACTCATTGAACTGTTTAGCAGGTGAGGCACTAACGAACATAATCATTATGATTTTTTCCAGAACCAAGTGCCTGTGGAAGCGGTGAATTCATGTGTCAAGGTGGGATGTGTCTGAATGAACTCACAACGCGATGTAATAGTGTCCCAGACTGCCCTAGTTTGGATGATGAAGCCTACTGCAGTGAGTGTATTATCAAACTTGGAGAATTGCGTGGTCGATTTTTGTGAATTCCTAATATCTTGCTCTCTCCATAATTGGTCCTCGGTCGACTTTTTCGGGACGAAAAACATAGTTTGGACACTATATTGTTACATAAAAAACAAGAAGGGGCCAGTTTCTTGTAATCTGACTTTTTCTGTTTCAAACCCACTCATTCTGAAGTCAGCTTTTTCGTATACCAAGAAATCGCGCGAGACGATAAAATCACGTGGAATATCAGTATTGTTGACCATTAAATCCTTAATACCTACTTAGAAAAGCTTTTTCCCACTATCGTTTTGTGAATCATGCTTAAAAGAAAATCATGGTGAAGAATAGGAAAATCGCAATACGGACATTGGGACCTTCAAGGTTAGCTAGTTTGCCTGGATCGTAAAATAGAATTTAAAGTGAATTTTCAACGAAATAAGACGGTTTGATCGACAGTTAAAATCGAAATGTTAGATTCTGTTCTCAAACCTATAAATCATGACTTTAGAATTTTAAATAATGCCTTTCTTTAGCGTACACAACAAGTAATCATGCCACATTCTCACAGTGAAGTCACGTTATTTGAATCTTTCGTTATTTGAAATATTTAACGGACAATGCAGTTACGGATGACCTAAAATTGTAAATTCTATATAAGGTCAGTGGTTTTCGCAGATTATTGTTGCTATGGAACAATAAGGAAACTGCTCGCATTTTCGAAATATTCATGAAAGATGCAAACAAACGTTTGAAAAATTGAGTTATTTCAAAAACTAAAAAAGTGTGTACTTTTTTGTAAATTTATTCTGTTGTACAGGTAAAGAATGGCAGCTATTCAAACCAACGTACGACGCAATAACTTCAAGCCTGAATGAAGTAGGGAAAGTATCCACTGGCATACTACAGGAAGACTGTATGAATCTTTGTTTGAATGAGACTTCGTTTGTGTGTCGTGCTTTTGACTACGTCGCAGCGTCTGGGCTCTGCCATCTGATCAACAGCACAGCTCTCCCGGTTAGTCTCAATACTAGCGTTGAGGGCGTCGAGCATTGGGATCTCCGAACGGTACAAGGTAATAAAAATACGTATTTTGTAAATAAAATGTATATTTTATGACCTTTAACGTTGATCTTGTGCATTATTGTTCTATCATGATACAAAATTCAAGTATTTTACTTGATTTGACTTGAAGTATAACTTAAAGTATCAAGATCGACTAAAATATTACAAGAGAAATAAGCACAGCAGTCTAAATTTTCCTTTTTTCACAGACTGTGGTGCATACTTCCTGGATCTGAACGGGTTCTTTGGTTCGCCTCGATATACGCTGAACCGTCCAGCCATGAACACGTGGTGTAGGATCACTATAAGTAACAGCCAACTGGACGCCGTCGTTCAACTCAACACCTCGTCAGTAATGACGCAGAAAAACGTGCTATCTACCTGCGAAGACTCCTTCGACAGATTTATCGTGTATGACGGAAATTCGTTGAGCGCACCGGTACTAGGAGTCTACTGTCTCGCCAACATACCCTCCATCATCACCTCGAGTGGAAATACCGTCATCTTGGAATATCTGGAGAAGAGAAGCTTGGTGGAGACTCAGGGTTTCTTAATGCGATATAACATACGTAAGGAACTGACATATTTTCATATTGATAAGGCGAATGGTAATAAGAGATCGCTTTTTGTTTGCTTCATTTCACTAAAAATATCATTTCTGTGCTTAAAAAAGTTAATTTCCTTAATTCCAAGTGTTTTATGGTTCTATGAAGGGCTAGAAAATTTGAAATCTTCAGTTTTGTCTTTTCCTACAGACACAGTATATTTATAAACGAATGGGTTCAAAGACTTTTATGCCAGCAATAGTTAAGGTCCGATGCCACGCTTTTGTTTTCTCAGTACTACGTTACAAAATTACACGTCTAAATTAGCATGTATATTGATAAATTAGATTTTTTTAAATGGTAAAATGAGTATCACTTATCATTGTCACATAGGTTACTACCAGGAAGTGATATTAAACGAGGCACCTGGCGTGCTGACATCACCGCTGTGGCCTAACGACTATCCTCCGGAGAGAGAGTACCATTGGACCATTCAGGCACCGCAAGCATATCACATCAAACTGGACTTCATAACATTTAGACTGGAAGAAGACGACGAACTTTGTTCCAATGACAAGGATCACTTGACTATCTACTGGGGATTGACAGAAGTCTCGCCTCACTTCGGTACTTTCTGCGGGGTTTTGTTTATATCTCAGTCTGTGGAGTCACCCGGCAGATATGCACACCTTGTCTTCAAATCGGATGGTGAAAACAGCGACAGCGGGTTTGAGATTCAGTATGACTTCATACAAGGTAAGGACTGTCCACGGTGGCGCCAATCAAAAGCATCGTAAAGGAGATAATTGTACCAATGGCTATGGACAGATTCGTGTGTTACCCTCCCTCTGTGTCGTTCTAGAATAGTCTCCCCTACACATTAACTGGAAACTTACTTTGACCATGTCACTATAACCCTAGCCTTAACTGTAGTGTTGCAAATGTCCATTTGGTAATTATTCAGGCGGTGACCTCCCTGATACATGTACATATCGTGTATGTGTACGTGTGTGAAAGAGGCTCCACGGTTTGTTTCGTCAACACAGTCGACAAAGCTGTCTTAGTTGCAAATACGCTTGAGAGTAGTAAAACCGTAAACGTCCTTAGGGTGGCTGTCCCATCACATCTAAATAACGGAATCTTTCTGTATACCTAAATATTACTCTGTTCAACTGAATAGTATTTCCTGCATCTGGGTTATATTTCCTGCTATGCGCTTAGGTATGACCATTAGATATTGGGAAGGGTGGGCAAAACTGGATAAACTATTGCCACAGAGTAAACATGGCGACCACAATTAAAGCCATATCCACACGGCAAAAAAACTCGGCAGGGGTAAAAAGTGTAAATTTAAAATAGTACGAATCCTATGCTTAACCCGAAAAATGTGTCATATTGCATGTCAGCATTCTGACCATCCCAAGATCCAATGGTTCTTACCTTCACAAAATGTCGGACCAGTTGCAGAACAAGAACAGAGGCTTACAAGAATCTACGACCATATTTAATGCTCACCAATACCATAGTAGTATTTAAAAAGTATTTGAAACGTTTTATGTAACATGTGGTTTGAGAGGTAATTTCTGAGAGAGAGAGAGGGGGGTTAGAGAGAGAGAGAGAGAGAGAGAGAGAGAGAGAGAGAGCGACAGACCGACCGACCGACAGACAGACAGAAATACAGAAAGACAGACAGACAGACAGACAGACAGAGACAATTATGACCATGTCATACAAATAGCATTCCGACTACATAGTTGTCATCTCATGCGTGTCGTAGTCATAGTGTATGACATCAAATAAGAAACGGGCACGTCACGAAAAAAAAAGAATTGCCATTTATGTTTTTTATATAGTGCCTGAATTGTATCTTTAGTATGTTTGAGTAACCCTAAGTACTTAAAAAGCATTTTATTGATCAATATGATTGATATTTTTTACATTGTAAGATCATGATGTCTTTCTTATGTCAACTTTTGTAGTCATTCGTGATTCCGTCGATTCAGCTGAACTACCAGATTAAGGTTTTACATGTTTAGTTGCCAGGCATTACGATACGTTAAGTGGAGAATGCTTTATATATATGTGCTGAAGTCTTTGAATACTGAAAACATGTTTGTGTGGCTTTTCTGCAGATGATGAACCCACACAACCAGGCATCATCACAGTGCCCATTATAACAGGTGCGACTAACCCTGTCATAACCGACCCAGGTATGATAAGTTTACCACCAATTAGTTAGACCTTAGGACTTACTGTGCATACATTAATACCAGTCATAACAGATGCAGCCGACCTATGGTTAATACTTCCACTATCGATTATTATTGACGCTACAAATCCAAATTTCACAGTTGATATTTTTCTTGCAATTGCTTATTCAAACATTGCTTGATGTACGTTGCCAATGAATTGGTAATTTAACAAGGTTCAATCGATCTGGCATAGCGTTTAATAGAATATTGTTGCTTTTAAATTTACCCCGCAAAGGCACAATTTGTGGTGGTGTTTCCTCGCCGTACATGTTCGAGAAATTACTTCTCACGTACTCGATTTTCAGACATCCCCATGACATTTCTGTATTCAAAAAGATCAACAGATACCGTAAAAGTAAAACATCCGTTTTGAACACAATGCGCAGATTGCTCTTTCTATAGACATCTCTGCGCATCTGTGATATTCATCAAGTGTATTATTACATTTATCATTTTCAGTGTGTGGTATCAAGGGAGTTAGCTCAAATATCATCGGTGGTAGTGCAACAACTGTAGAGGAATGGCCGTGGCAATCAATGATAAACATTTACAGTTTAATTGGAATTGAAAGTCACATCTGTGGAGGAACTTTGATCCATCCAAAATGGGTCCTGACAGCAGCACACTGTATGTAAGTAGCGCTATTTTGTATTTCTCATGTGTTTCATGACGTGGAGTCGATGCTGGTTTGATTGTTAAATTCATCATTTTTTCCTTTGTCGATTTACTGTGATACTAATAACTTCCTCGAAGTTGCAGAACTTTTTAGCTAGGATGAAATTCTTCCCCATTTGATAAGAGAAAATCGGAAATTGAAAACATCGTATTCCTAAGTACTTTTAGCTTAAGTACCACAAGAAAAGTTCAATATTTCTACCTGCCAGTGGCTTGAATAAGATGGTGTCGCAATAGTCATTGGTAGCTTGCTACCTTGAGTAGAAATTTACTTAAATATTAGCAGATATACATTTTCTTCAATGTCAAACTATATGTGCAATTTGCGGTCAAACAGCATGTACAAAACTGCATCACTAACCTTATTCTCCGTTTTTCAGAAATAACTGGCTCGATCCAGTTCCATATTCGGTCAATCTTGGTACCACATATCGTACAGCGTTCAACGAATCGTCTAGAGTCCTCGTCGACGTAAAGAATGTTTACATTCATCCAGACTTTGATTTGGATACATACGACAACGACATCGCTCTTCTCGAGTTTGTTGAATCGGTAAATCTTACCTCTTACATCGGGCAAGCATGTATATCTTCTCATAGTCAGGACTTCAGCGGACAGAACTGTTGGACTACTGGCTGGGGTAGCACACAGGGAGAAGGTAGGAGGACTGAAATTAGTGTAAATTATCAGATCAAGAAAAACAAAGACAAAAAGCAACCGAATTAAGAAAAAATATTATGTTCATGATCAATCATCAAATCTTACATGGTCTCGAAGATCCACATTCATATGCTTTGTTTTAGATCTACCAAGTGAAGTTTTGAGAGAAGCAAGTGTTCCTGTGATTACAAACGAAGACTGCCAATCTTTGCTAGAACCGGGTCAAATACTGACAGAAAATATGATGTGCACATCTTACAATAACAGCGGAACTTGCTTTGTGAGTTTTACTTCGTGATTGTCAAAGTCTTCGAACTCATTCTGTGGTACAGATGAACGCAATTGCACTCAACAAAGTCCATCGCGACTGTTACAGTCACGGTATCTTCACATACGGGACGGACTCACCTGTAACGGTCATGGTCCCCCACCCCATGCACACATGGGATGGACTGTGACATTGTCAATAACGGTATTTGCTAATACCGAAAAATTTTAAGAATGGACGACTAACATATTTCCATTATCACATTGGCGATTCTATAAAGAAAGGAAAGTCAAACGTTCGATTTATCATCGACAATAGAATGTTTATTGAAATTAAAGGGCTGGATCAAAATTTATACCACTGTTCATTTTCATTTTCAGCTATCTTGCTTGTCTATCAATGTATGGCTTTTTGCGGGAATTTGAGTACGGATGCAGCTAAGAAAATCAATGTTCTTTAATATTTTGTCGTTAATATTATGATACATTAGTTGGATGGTGGCGGACCCTTGGTTTGTGAAGACGCTGGTGTATGGTACGTAGCCGGCATTGTGAGTCGAGGTAATGCTTGCCTGAACCCCGAATCACCAGGCATCTTTACGAAAGTCTCGAATTACGCCGACAACTTCATCGGAAACGTCTTCGACGGCACAATACCTCCGACGAGTAAGTTCACTTGATGATATCGTTGATTTCGAACACGATGCGTCCTTTATATTTTTCTAGGTGGAGATTTCATGGGGAGGGAGATTGTCTTCGTGTCTTACCATGGACAGACCGTGACAACACGCAGATATCCAAAAATGCACACTAATCTTCTCGTCATCGATGAGCGCTAGCTATGTGTACGCTTTGCAACCACTTATTGAATTGTTTAGCACCTATTCATAATATATTAGAGAGGCACTATAGAGCATTGTTATTGTATATTTCCAGAACCAAGTGTCTGTGGATTCGGTGAATTCATGTGCCAAGGCGGCATGTGTCTGAATGAACTCACAACGCGATGTAATAGTGTCCCAGACTGCCCTAGCTTGGATGACGAGGCCTACTGCAGTGAGTAAATTACTTCAGAATTGCGTTGTCGATTTTTGTGAATTCCTAATATCTTGCTTTCTCCGCGATATTGATCCTCGGTCGACTTTTTCGTGACGAAAAACATAATTTGGACATCAAATGCTTACAAGAGAAGAAAGAAGGGTCTAGTTTCGTGTAATCTGACTTTTTCTGTTTCAAACCTACTCATCCTGAAGTCAGTTCTTTCGTATGCCAAGAAATCGCGCGAGACGAAAAAAGTGACGTTTGTGAGTAATGCTGACCATTAAATCCTTAATATCTACTCTAACTTTGAGAAGTTTTCGCACTATCGTTTGCACAATGAATCATGCTTAAAAAGACAATCATGGTCAATAATAGGAAAAGCGCAATATACACATCTGACATTTATGACCTTTCGAAGTTAACTAATTTGCCTAGATCGTAAAATAGAATTTAAAGTGAATTTTCCACGAAGTAAGACTGTTTGATCGACAATTAAAATGGAAAGCTCAGATTTTGTCCTTCAACCTAAAAAGTATGATTTTAGAATTTTTAACGATACCTTCCTTTAGTGCGAATAACAATTAATCATCCTACAAAAGTCGTTCTCACAGTGAAGACGCTTTATATGAATATTTCGTTAAAAAACATTTTAACGGACAATACAGTTACATATGACCGAAAATTGTAAATAAAGTCAGTGGTTTTCGCAGATTATTTATGCTATGGCACAGTAAGAAAACTGTTCGCATTTTCGAATTATTTAAGGAAGATTGAGACAAAGGTTTGAAAAATTGAGTTATTTCAAAAACTAAAAAAGTGCGTACGTTTCTGTAATTTTTTCTTGTTGTACAGGTAAAGAGTGGCAGCTATTCAAACCAACGTACGACGCAATAACTTCAAGCCTGGATGAAATCGGGAAAGTATCCACTGGCATACTACAGGAAGACTGTATGAATCTTTGTTTGAATGAAACTTCGTTTGTGTGTCGTGCCTTTGATTACGTCGCCGCGTCTGGGCTCTGCCATCTGATCGACAGCACAGCTCTCCCGGTTAGTCTCAACACCAGCGTTGAGGGCGTCGAGCATTGGGATCTCCGAACGGTACAAGGTGACACAAATACAGATTTTTTACATAAAATGTATTCATAACCTGTGACGTTGATGTTTTCCATTTTTGTTATATCATGATACAAACTACTTTACACTGACGTATAACAAACAATGTATCAAGATCGACCAAAGTTTACAACAACAATAAGCACAGAAGTCTAAAATTATAATCCTTTTCTTACAGACTGTGGTGCATATTTTCTTGATCTAAACGGGTTCTTTGGCTCGCCTCGATATACGCTGAACCGTCCAGCCTTGAACACGTGGTGTAGGATCACCATAAGTAACAGCCAATTGGACGCCGTCGTTCAACTCAACACCTCGTCAGTAATGACGCAGAAAAACGTGCTCTCTACCTGCGAAGACTCCTTCGACAGATTTATCGTGTATGATGGAAATTCGTTGAGCGCACCCGTACTAGGAGTCTATTGTCTCGCCAACATACCTTCCATCATCACCTCGAGTGGAAATACCGTCATCTTGGAATATCTGGAGAAGAGAAGCTTGGTGGAGACTCAGGGTTTCCTAATGCGATATAATATACGTAAGGAACTTATGTATTTGCGTAATGTCTAGTCTAATAGTAACACACTCCTTGGCAGCTTCATGTTACTAAAATATCAAGTACGACATGTTTTCGCTTAAGAATTTGATTTCCTTTAATTCCAAGTGTTTTTGATGCTGTAAAAGGGCTGGAAAATTCTTGTTAATGCTTGTTAATTGGAAATCATTGTCTTTTGTCTTTTTATAGATACCTTACATTTATGTACACGCGTTTGGCGGTTTTAAGAGGCTAAGGAATTGTACTATCAATAGTAAAGTCCCATTCCACCCTCTTGTTTTTCCACACTTTAGTCATCAAAAGTACTGATAGCATGTAATTTGGATTTAATACCTTTTCAGCACTAGTGGAATGAGAATCACTTATCAATGTTTACAGGTTACTATCAGGAAGTGATGTTAGACGAAGCGCCTGGCGTGGTGACGTCACCGCTGTGGCCCAATGACTATCCTCCGGAGAGAGAGTACCATTGGACCATTCAGGCACCGCAAGCATATCACATCAAACTGGATTTCATAACATTTAGATTGGAAGAAGACGACGAACTCTGTTCCAATGACAAGGATCACTTGACTATCTACTGGGGATTGACAGAAGTCTCGCCTCACTTCGGTACTTTCTGCGGGGTTTTGTTT
>LD353269.1:61635-78456 GCA_001465055.1 Ptychodera flava
TTCAATTAAAAGCTCATGGCGTAAATAAACCGTTCACCAGATTAGTTTTGTGAAAATCCAAAATTTAATTCTTCCCCATCGAGTCAACAGAGGGATGGCGGCCATTTGGATTTATCTGAATATTTCAAGGTAATGTATTTCTTTGGTACCAAATTGTTGCACGATGATCCCTGGTTTTTAATCGTGATTTCGAAAGGGGAATGATTTAAAGTTTCTGAATGGAAAGTTTGAGCAAAAGTTTAAGTCTTTCAATGTCGAAGCCCGCACTACCTTAATGATCTATCTTCGTTAAAATCACAGCCCAATTCTCCTCTCAGAGTTCGCACAAAATGGTGGCAATTTTTAACTCCAAATATATTAAATTTGGCATCGTCTCCTGCAATGTGACTCTTATTATTTAATCATTTTGCCATGAAAGAGAAGAATAAAAATGTCCTTTAGCCTTTGAAGTGTGAGCAAAAGTTTAAGACTTCTTAGAATTCGTATCGGCTGAAATAGACAAGAATAACAAATGAGCTAATTTTCTTTTTCTCCCTACTATTGTTTTATCAAATGAATTGAATTCAAATATCTCATTCACTAGATCTCCAAATGTTTGGAGGGTTGATGTGTAAACTATGTGCGTAATCGTCATGCAAAGGACCTCTTATTCAACTCAGTCATCTGAAGCCGTCAGTTTTCCTGGGATACTAGGCAGCATGACTTTTAATATATTATTATAATTGTGCAGAAACTTGGGGAAAATGCTCTTGAAATAAGTCAAGTTTTTACTGTCTTGGTTTTGTGAAAATCGAAAAGCTCAGTTTTCTCCATAGACTTAACACGGGGATGGCGGCCGATTTGAATTTCAAATGTCGGATTGTTGTGGTTAAACCGCACTCCATGCGACGCAACGGAAATTATTCGCTTGTCAAACCTTATGAGTCATTGTCATTACAGATTATTTGTGACGAAATTGAGTTTTGGGCAGAAGAATTATAAATGCATTATACTTCATTTTTATAGGGGTTCCAATATACTCTAAATCCATTTCATCAATAGAGATTTCATCAGAAAATGTAATGAAAAATCCAGCACTGGAATATTTGGTTATAGTAAAATTCGAAAGAAAGGGATTCACCGTAACTTGGTAGCAATAAATATACTTGCAAGAATTTCAGATTCAATCCACATGAATACACTTTCAAATGAATCTAAGTTTGTTGAATTCAATTCAGTGGTTTGAATAAGGCTTACTATATACAGATTCAAAATTAAACTACCAATATATCAAAAGGCAATGTCCAGTGTGGTGTAAACTGTGAAATATTGTCAAATGAAAACTTCCGTTTTCTTTGAAAGCAGAAATCAACATGAAAATGCAGTGTTGTAGTCAAATTTAGATCTGAAGTCGAGGCAAATTTTCATATGACTCAGAAAACGTGTATCCCATGAGACAGATTAAATGGTTTGAGGGCGCTATCCGGTTCGGGCGGTGATAGACAAATTCAAGTATTTATGGATAATTTTCCTGTTCGATGTGTGAATTAAGAGACAAAATCCATACAATTTTGGCTCACGGTTTTGAAAAAGAACTGAGCAACTTGTTAATAGTCTGTCAGTTTGCTCTTCTAGCGGATATGTACAAGTGCAATGTTGCATTCTCGTGCGAACAAACAACTTCGTAGCTATTATTCTCAAACGGAATACTGCTAACGATGCTTAAATAAATATTACCTCGATGTCAAAATCTGCATTACTATTCATTTGAAAGCAATGTAAACATTGCAGCGCTGTACATTAGTTTTTTTCCCTGCGAAGTGATCCCATCATTGCTATTCTGCAGCAGCATCATTCACTGATTCAACACCAACACCCCCTTTTTCTGTTATTTGAACATCACGACTTAGGTAGTCGCTTCTACCTCCTATCTTTAAGAGCTCCCTATGTTTGCATTAACGGAAGCATAGAAACAGGACGGTGAAGTAAAAAACAAACAATCTCATCATTGGAGTCACGTGGCGATTATGCAGTTCTGGTGTCCGAGTTTGACGCAGCAGCGACTTTCTGTGATTGGGCATCGGCAAGGTGACGGAGATAATTGGTCTACGGTGTTGCAGCTGTTTCAGTGGTAAGATATGTAAGACACATGCAAATGAACACCCACATCGAATTTTTAAGTTTGAAAATTTGATAGAAGTATAAGTCTAAAGAACTTCAAGGGTTGTGCAAATACTGCGCCGACTGTCGCCTGACTGCACTTCAGTCCACAGACTCGACTGCCCTATCTTTTTGTTGGTTTTTTACCCTCGAATAGACGCAACAGTGAGACGGTAAGAGATCTTTACACAGACAAGATTTTAAACTAATTTCGGAGTAAGTTGCACGTGTTTGCTCGATAGATTCTGATAATTAAGTATCCAAGAGACGACAAGCCGGTGAAAGCAAATTTCGTGATTTCCTGAACAATGGGCATTTCGTGAAACGTTTTATGAAAGAGGTGAGTCTTGCGAATCAAGAAAACTGTCAAAAAGTCATGTTAACGTTGAAGCACGGTTACTGGTTTAAAATAGAGAATATATCAAATACTTGAATGAATCAGAGCACTTTATCCTCCATTGATATTGGCTTCACTTAGAATATCAAAGATACGAAAAAGACAATTTATTTTTTACTTGCATCGCAGGTATCATTGACAGAGCACAAACAATGGCAAAATTAAGAAGTTGGCACGGCGCATTGCTCGTTCTATTACTACCCGTATTGGTGAATTCTCTGTCATATCCAGGTAGGTTCAATACACATTTGATTTGATTATGTCCCTAACCTCTTCAAAGCGTCATATTAGTGTTACATTACTTTCCATCCAGACATTCAAGTAAACACTTTCGCAAATTACTCCATAAATTAAGAATCAAGATTTGGTTCTCAAAACAACCAGGAAGTACGATTAAACAATGAAAATGCACCGAGGTGATTCATTCCATTGCGATTTGCACAAATCAAAAGCCTTCTTGCTATCAACATTTTAGATATATGTTACCAACTTCGCTAAGTGACCTCTGACCTACAGCCCGACCTGTACCAATATCTTACCTTGTTCATGGGTCTGCTCCTTGTCTTGAAAATGACATTTGAAGTTTTGATCTTCGGGTATTCAAAACACATTTTCAGAATTTAACGAAAGCGTGCAAGCACATCGTATGAAATTTATTCTGAAACGGTCATGGAAATTAGAAATTTAGGTTTAAGCGTCAGTACTTGTCTTAGGGTCTATGGTTTAAGGTACGTGTAGTATGCGACTCAAAATTGAATGACTTAAACTTTTGCTCACACTTTCTTCGAGGAAACTTTCAACCATTCTCCTTCAAAATAAAAATCGAGGGGTCACCATGCAAAATTTAGTAGTATGAGGAAAAAAATACCTAAAATTTGCTTGTACCTGAAATTCTAAATGGCCCCCATTCCTATGTTAATTCTAAAGAGAAAAGAGAAAATTTCAATTTTCAAAAAGTAAGCTAGTACAACACTATAGTTACTGCAATGGCTTTAAAATGAGCCCCCGTACGTGGTAGACCAAGACAGTGTTGTAGAATATTGAAATATTTTAAGTCCAAATATTGAACGGTTCAATTGAACATGGAAACAAACAATGAACTGTTTAATAATCCTTCCAATGTCTAATTCTGTATTGAAATTCTTGTCGTTGTGACAGTATATGGCCTTCCATGTACTGAAGGTGATGTATTTTTTCCTCTAAACCCTTCAGAGTCTTTTGACGTGACCACCATGTTTTCACGCGCACTGAAAGAGCCTGCCATGTTTTTGCAGCTTTTTTATTATCAAATCAGCTCGTGTGAGATTAGTTTTCAATCTTCAACCTTGGCCAGAGTGATCCACGCCCGGGGAATGAAAAAAAGTCTCCACAGTTATCTTGTCCATCCAACCGATGGGTGTGTCACTGCCCATGTAGTGTTACGCAAAGTAGTCAACTTTGATGTCTTGGAGTGGAAACTGCATCCCACGCCTACACCAAACATTTGCTAAAATAGTTGAAGCTGTTGTTGATCGGCGATCTTCCCTATGGTTACGAACACTTCATCTGTTGTATAGATAATATTTACGGACCATCATATCAGCAACCGGCCTTCTTTATCGTGTTGTTGGTTTTGGCAATCAGATCACACGGTGGAAGGACCCTCCAGGAGTTACGTAACGCATTCTGGTTTATATCGCGTCAAGACATGCAAGACGATGCGAAAATCTTGCACAGCAAACGCCAGAATCCGAGGATTATTAAATCAATACCATGATTCTTTGAAAATGATCACGATGTTGTGATTCGTTGTAAAATTGATACGTCGTGGCCATGACTGTCCACCCAGCCTAATCATACAGATCCATCATAATATAAGTCGCATGTGATTATTAATTCTCTTTGACGTAACTTCTTCTTGTGCACATCTTGTCTTGTTAAACTTGGTTCTGTTCAATAGTTTTTAGCTCACATTTGGTATGTATATAAATACCAAAAAGAGCTTATATGGTTAGTCGGTGGCGTATGTATGTATGTATGTATGTATGTATGTATGTATGTATGTATGTATGTATGTATGTATGTATGTATGTATGTATGTATGTATGTATGTACGTATGTACGTATGTACGTATGTATGTATGTATGTATGTATGTATGTATGTATGTATGTATGTATGTATGTATGTATGTATGTATGTATGTACTATGTATGTGAGGATGTATGTCCGTCACACGCAAAAGATCCCAAACCGCCACACCTACCATCTTAGTATTTGGTGTATAGGTAGACCCAGGGGTTGAGATGTGACGTTGTTCAAATGAACATGTCAGTGTCAAAAATATGCCAATGAGGTAAGAAAAAGGGGAATCCTGCAAATGTGCAGGAGTGATGGCATTAACTGAAACAACCAACACATCTGAGTAAGAGGTTTATGACCTTTGACTTGATTGTATGCAGTGTACCTATTATGTGTAGGAGTGGTGGCAGTAACTGAAACAGCTTATGAGTCATTTCCTGTCATTGTTCATGAACAGTTACATATTGGCAAACCTGCTCAAACTAAGAGGGACTGAGTTGAAACATTCCTCTGCTATGCATGTTGCTAAAGTTGACCTCCAGTACCTAAAGTTTCAGACCTTATTTACTTTTGTCATTCTTGTTTTTCTGGTTTTTATTGGCATTTGCTAATGTATGTAGGATCTACTTGTCCCATTGATGTAGAAGTTGGTATGCATGTTTCTAAAGTTTACCTCCACTTCCAATGTTGCAGAGCTTATTTGCTTTTGTCATTCTTGTTTTTCTGGTTGTGCTGTGTAGAAATCATAGTCATAACATCAACGCAGAATTTTGCTGCACTGAACAGATAGAATCAGCATTCATCGTTGATCTTTGGTACCAATATTAGTATGTACCAATTCCAATCAAATGTGAGCAACACCATATCATTGGCGGTACTCTTCATTGTCCTTACCATAAGAAGTATAATGAAACATTTGTATAGGCTTGCATTAGACAATTTTTGTCTCTGGGTTTTAATTTTGCCATTGTGGACTAATTGAACCCTGGTTTATCTTTAGTTAGTCTTAATTACACCGATACGTTGCGCTTTCTAATAAAGCAATCACCTCTTGCTTCCATACTGGATCAACCTTTAACATGATAAAATCATATCGCCTAATTTCTTGTCAGACTGTGGAACGGTGGCCAATGGTGGAAACCGAATAATGATTGTAGGGGGCGCACCGGCTGATCTAGGCGAATGGCCTTGGCATGCGGCATTTCTGAGCAATGGCGGCCAAATTTGTGGCGGAACTCTCGTACACCCTGAGTGGATCGTTACTGCTGCTCATTGCGTGTAAGGCATAACATTATACACTTTTTTCACTTTATTGGTAATAAATGTAACTTTTGCTTGTTTTTCACTATTTTCATTTTTTAATTAAACAACAGTTTCTTTTGCTACACCTCAAAGCATGTTGAGGTACACTTCAACTCAGCCTGTACATGTGTAGATTACATTCTTTTATTGTTAACAAGTGAATTCTATTCTGTGTTAGAATTAAGGTAGAATGCACCTCGGGGACAGGCATTCGGACTCTCAAACTTTTACAATTCTCTTCTGATATACCACATATGGGGGTTCATTTTAAAGCTCTTGGTGAAAGAAAACTTTTCATCGGCTTAGTTTTTCTAAATTCGAAAATTGTATTTATTTTTCTCCATAGAGTTAACACAGGGATGGCGGCCATTTTGAATTTTAAATATCGGTAAATCTTGGGTAATTTGTTTCTCTAGTACCAAAATTTGCATGGTGACCCCCTGTTTTTATTCTTGATTTTGAAAGAGAATGATTGAAAGATTCCTTGAGGAAAGTTTGAGCAAAAGTTTAAGTCTTTCACTTTCGAGGTGCATACTACCTTAACAGTGAATTCTCTTCTTAAAACCTGTGTTCGCACGCCAAATAAATTTAAACATCTTTTGGAGTAGCCAAAGAACTCTTTATTGACATACAAAAACAATTAGTGGAAATCATCAAATTTTACGGCCACTTGCTCTTTTAAGAATACTTTGCGGTGAAAATTCTAATACCGCGATATCCAGTGGCCGTGACCATTCACTGGTACTGGTCCACATTTCTAGAGATAAGTTTGTCTTGGTGAATGCGTCCTCTTGAGTTTGTTCTTTCGTCGAAATTATTCCGATGCGATATCATTTTGTTGATAGAGCTCCAACCATTGCGGTAAGTTCCGATGTGTTTTCAATTATTTTGTTGCCTGTAAAATACAGTTTCTTGTTCTACTCACTAAACCATTTCGAAATGCAAACTTTTCAACATTGTCAACGTGCTCCCAAGTGGTATTTTCGGCAACTGAATTTAAGTCCGGACTAGGAATTATTTGTTCACAATAAAATTGCCCATATCGTTCACAGTCCAGTGCGTTCAAGTTCCCAAGTCTGATCATTTGCATATGACCATTGTCTAGGGAGAACGGTAACAAAATGTACCAATTTTCTGGAGCAAAAGATAATAAAAATGAAAGTATATTTCAACAGTTACATCTATTGTTCCTTCAAATTTACAAGTCTCGCAATTAATATATTCAGTCGAATTCTGAAATCTCATGTAAATTTGTTTCACGATCGCCACTTGACAACTCTGCCATAAGTAACATTTGACAACTCTTTTGGAAATGCAGGTCATTTTGGAACGATGCGAGTCCGTATTCATTCGCCCTGGGAGGATTGAGCCGAGCTTTCAACGAGTCGTCTGTTCAAATTATCCAAGCATCCGAGGTGTACGTCCAAGCAACCTACGACAGCGGTACATTCGACGGCGACATGGCGCTGTTCAAGCTGGCGGAGCCGGCAAATATCACCGACTTCGTCCGTCCGGCGTGCGTCTTTGAACCGAGTCTGAACGTGACCATAAACGAAAACGAATTAGTCTGGGTGACAGGCTGGGGTCGCACGCAAGAAGGTGGTACGTATTGATCTAATACTCGCTAATATTGTATGCTGAAGGCGGCCCACCGTACTCATTTTTTCATTAAAAAAACAACACAAATAGTTCTTGGGGTTCTCGAGGAATGAACGAACTCTGGAATCTTTAGAAGAGAAAACCACTTACACTGAGGGGGCGAGGTCATGTTTTGTGCAGGATTCTTATTTATTAAATTATTTTTGTTCTAATTATGTTTCTCGTCAAAACGTGTTGAAATACATCAGCTTCATGAGCACGGTGCATTGTTTACATTATGCAATACTATTGACAAATGATGAAATTCAGCTGTCCAAATAACGATAAACCAATACAGTCTGCGTATTGACATTTTGAACACCTGGGTTATTTCGTTGTAAATTGAAACGAAGCTTATATTATAGATACATTTACAGAACAAAGTACTGGAAAATATTCAAAAGTTGCAGCTAGTAGAATTTGAACTCCTTATTTCTGTCCAATTCCCAACTTACAGTGCTACATCGTTATTTCAAAAGTACCTATATCAATTTATTGTAATACTTTTACCATACAAGGGAAGTAGTGGTTCAGCCCCAAAAATGCGACACAGTCGTAAAATGTCTTTCCACATGCTACAAGATTTAAGCATGATAACGGTCAATTAATCACGCGATGACAATAAATTTTAAAGCTCCAAGTCCAATTGTGTATGAATCACTCACTGTCGGGTACCGTGTATTAACTTGAAACTTTATGTTCTGTTCCCGGTAAGGCTCAAGCAGCGATATCTTGAGAGAAGTGGCCGTACCCGTTGTATCCAACGAAAATTGCCGCGCATCCTATGGCGAGGACGAAATTACCGACAACATGATATGTGCTGGAGAAGCCGGCAAGGATTCTTGCCAGGTACGACGTCCATGAACCCGATCATGCACAACCACACACTCCCACCAAGTGATTGTACACAGAAGCTTACCATAGGATTGAATTAAGGAAGCTAGCCTAATTTGCATATTTTCCTTTACTGAAAGAATAAGCGTGACAGAATTTGATCGGTCAACATTTCTGCTGTGGTTCAGACTATCCTGTCATCGTCTAGGAAACTGTTAATTTATCACAAAGTTGATATCGCAACTGTGCTACGGACAAAACTGTTAATAATTATAATCTCTATTATTTTGACATTATGATGCAATGACGTTCTTGAAATGTTTTGTTGTTATTGTTGTTGTTGTTGTTGTTGTTTCGTCGTCGATGTCGCTGCTACTGCCACTGTTGTTGTCGATGTTCTATTGGTACCTGGGTGTGCTTGTAAAACTGTGAGCTCAGTCCTTTGCAATCTAGAAACCAGCGTGTCTCAGGTTATATGCATTTCCTAACAAGTATTTCATTACAGTAGTTTGAAGGTACACCTCTCCATACGGTGACACCAGAGCAATATGTAGTCAGCAGTAACGTACCCTACAGATTATATTGTATTGTACATGTAATACAGTCCAGTGCAATGTGACTCCAGTATACCACAGACAGTAGAGAGGGTAAGACCACATCTACTGTCTATGACAATATCGAAGCCTTGCCATACTATTACGTCATTATTCTCTGTAGGGCGACAGTGGAGGGCCACTGGTGTATCTCATCGAAGACAAGTGGTACTTGACTGGCGTTGTTAGTTGGGGTAGCGGCTGTGCACGTCCCGGCTTTCCCGGTGTTTACACACGTGTCGAATCCTACTCAGAATCGTTCATTGACCCGATATTTAGAGGCGAGACACCTCCAGCAAGTAAGAAATGATGCGATATGTTTTTATTTTGATAAACTAAAATGAATTTACAAATTTTTAAAATAAAAACGAAATATCGACGTTTGTTGTGACAAATCCAGCATCAACTTCCCCGTTAAATCTTCCTGTGTCTTTTGGGTCTGGTTTTTTTTCAACTTTCAAAGTATCAAATTTTCGTCACTTTTCTCGTCAAAAGAAGTCATTGGTAACCATACGAAGACGTTTTCGTTTCAAAATCGCCATTATGTATCAGTAAATATAGCTTTGTCAATACCAGTGAATTGGTGACGTCATCCCTCAAGATTATTACTGATAATGCATCCCCGGAGCCCCAGATATTTTCTATATTTGCAAATTCACTGGCATCGCCAAAACTATAAAATAATAGCATTAATGTACCCCCTACCGGCCCATTGTGGATTCAAGAAAACTCAACACTCAATATTTTACTCTGCTTCGCCTCGTACATTATGGCGTGCAAAATTGGTCCATTATGGGCTGGGAATGAGTATATTATCGCTTCATTAATTCCAATTTTATGTATTTATTTCATGTGAACGTTTGGCGGAAGAGTTGCATACAATATAACAGTGAAGGGTGGACCGATATCTCTTGAGAGCGTGATAGGGATGCTGCCATACAACTTTGTCGATTGTCGAAATTTGACAATTTTTCGAATTTTGCAAGATACACCCTCGGCCACTCAAATTTTCACATCTTGTTTCTCTCAACATGCGGCTTTTCTTTCAACATGCGGCGTAGCTGCAGTATTTTTCTTGCAATTTTTGTGCTGCGGATTCCCTTCTTTTTGGTCGCCTTTTCCCAGTATCTAACAGTCGTCTCTTAACTTGATTACAACAGAACCTTTAAGGTGTGCGTCCGATGAGTATCAATGTCGTGGTGGTGAGTGTATCAAACAAGATAGACGCTGTACAGGCGGCTTCTCTTGTCCGTACGGTGACGATGAATTGTACTGTGGTGAGTAGATGTACGCTGAGAAGTAACGGATGACATTGTGATGACGTCAGACTGGTATAAAAATACACCACAACGCTTGACATGACTGAGCTCTGAATTTGAGTCAAAGTCGGCAAATTTAAGTCTTAATGCCGAGAAACAGTGATGCCGTCAACACAGTTTGACTGTAATAGTCTTAGTCCATAAAAGTTTCCGATTCGTCACAGTTGACATTTTCCTTGCTACATGAGACCTTACGAGATCTTGCATGGCTGAAATGATAACAGGATATTGTCTCACGACGTATGGAAACTGCGCATGACATTTAAAGTAACTAAAAATTACACAAAAATCTCCAATTCCACTGCAGAGAAACAGCTGACGTGCCATTATTGAGTAGTTTCACTTTTGCTGGCAACCGATCGGTGCTTTGAATGTCTAATATTGTGCTAACGTGCCACTTTATACAATTTCCTCAACAGACAATTACCTCGAATTATATTTGCCGACGTACGACGCTGAAATCGCAGACGGTCAAGGTTCGCTGGTGACGTATAACGGCGTGTCAAGACTCCGTTGCGCCGAGCTCTGCGTTACCAGCAGCCAGTTCCGTTGTTTTGTATTCGATTACAAACCGGACACCTCTGTCTGTAGAATTAGCGACACAACAACACTGCCGTCGAATATCACGTTCGAAGTGACGGGGTCTGAACACTGGGAAATGAAAGATTTTCCAGGTAGAGTCCATTAATTATCTTTAGTTATTTTCGTCTTTAATATACCAACTGTTTGTCCAGAAAAAGAAATGCGTTTTTTCATGTTTCCGTCAGCCAAAATAAATATTGTTTTTCCTTTCCATTTCTCCATACATACTCACTGATTAAATCGTATTATCTGCAGTTTCAAATTTTATTTGAAGTAACAAAAGCAATAACTTTGGTTAATATTTTTCATAAGTTTTGTTCCATAAAACAACTGTATCCTCGTGTCTGTAGCTTTCATGAACCGTACTGCTGTAGGTCCAAACTATGAATAAGAGAATGATATATGCCATCTTGGCATGTCCAGTTGCTGTATCTTCGGTAAATACCTAAGAATGCTACCCTCCCCCACCCCGGTCAATTTAATATGAAATTATTTATGTAAAAAAATTATCTACGCAAGAACAGCAATTTGCATCCAGTTTGTAATGTTGATTTAACTTCGATGCGTATAGCTGATGACTAAATTTACAGATACATAGATTTTTTCCTCTTTTTGGTCAATTTTTTTTTTCGCAAACTGAATCTTGAAATATGATTTGTAGGGTTGTGGGATGATGTTATCCATAGAGTTTATAATGATAAAAAATATGCACTCATATTTTTCTGGCTAACTTTCTCATTCTTGGGTCAAAGAGTAATTTTCTTTCAAACATATTGTCCGATACAGGAGTGCATATTCGGTTCATATCTGGTTGAAGTACTGAATCTTACCTTTGCTTTTACAAGGCATTGTGTACAGTATGTGACGTTTAATATTCACAATGGAATTCTAGTCCGGACATAAATTCACCTGTCAACAGTAACATTAGACAACATACACATACAGATTGTATTGACAATTTGAAAACCGCCGTTTTCGACGCGATTTTTTGGCCGAAGAAGAACAAGATCCTGTATGTTATGAACGGAACAAATATGAGCTTTGATCAAACACGTTCCAGGACCATGTGTTCTGCTCCATAGATTACGCTCGCGCTTATAGAGCTTCTCATGTTATTGTTACAGATTGTAATTCAAGCACAACAGCAGACCGGGGACAGATCGCGAGTCCAAGATGGCTACCTGACGCCGAGGAACCTGCCGAATACACGTGCGTGCATCGAATAGTGACCACCGAGGCCGACGGCGTGTTCGATCTCGAGTTTCAGTTCGTGTTCCCCAGCGACAACACAACCAGCTGCTCGGGAAGCTTTGAAACCATCAGTATCAGGGATGGCGTGGCACCTAACGCGCCGCTGATTGGTCAATACTGCCTGCAGACACTGCCATCGAGGTTTAGATCGACGAGCAGAGGTTTCACCGTCGAGTACCAGGAATCGTCGAACAAACCGAATGGTCTATTGACTGGTTTTATTGCAACATACACGATAGGTAAGGACGCTGCTGCAGTTTAATAGCTGAAGAGTTCAAAGAGCCGCCGTCTCTCTGCAATTCCATTGATCGGATAGGATGCAAAATTAATATTCAGCAATCGGTTTAAGGTAATTTGAGAGTCCGACCATCTGTCCCCGAGGCGCCTTCTACCTTAAACATCTCACTTCTACCTTCTACGATGTAAAATTGCCATTACATGGTCCTTGCAGTTCAGTGTACAACCTTGGGTCAGGGGTTTTAGGTGGTCTACCTAAAACCCCTGACCCACGGTTTTTCCACACAGTGTAGGCAAGATGGGATGGAAGTTGTCTATGGTCGACCATTTTTTAGACATCTTTCGATAAGTAGAACAACATAAGCAACTGCTCGTTTGCAACAATATTGGTGAAAAAAGGTCAAAAGACAGCGAAAATGTCCCTTTAAAATCACATGCTCATCCGAGTCGTTATCATATCGACATAGCATCAAACAACTGTTTGTCTTCATTTACCCTAATTACAGCATCTCTGGTTAATTTGCAGCGTATTTCCTAAATGAAACGCTAACGGCTGCACCGGGAGTAATTCAATCGCCAAACTATCCGGACGACTATCCAAATGACAGATTGTATCTGTGGAACTTCGTTGCCGGCGACGACGAAGTGATTCGTCTGACGTTCCAGTCTTTCTTCTTGGAAGAAGACGGCGCATGCGCCAATGACTACGACACTTTATCCATATACGACGGCGTTGATGACAGCTGGCCTCTCATTGGTGTGTTCTGTGGTAGAGACATCCCATCTGCCATCCAATCATCTGACAGATATTTACATGTCGTGTTTAAATCTGACATCAGTGTCACCGCGGGAGGTTTTGAAGCAAGCTACGATTTCATATCGAGTAAGTAAAGCTTTCAGTGTCGTTGGATGTGAAAGAGAAAGTTTTAGGCAACAAGTTTTAGGCAAAATAAAGCAACTGAGAATGAGCAGGACAAAATGTTGAACAGGCAACTTTGCTTATTGGTGCAATACGATGCATTATTCGCATAAGAATCGGTTCAAAACTGTCGAAGGGACGATGAGAAATGTTTACTCGTGGAAGCTCATTTGGAGTAATTTTTTATTTATTTATAAAAGTTTGAAAAACCAACGATAGAACACAATATCATGATAACGGTATTGGACAATGCAGAGTCACCTTTGGTAAGGTTGCATTGAAGGAAAGACATTGCATTTCACATCGTGTTTCCTTTAAGGAGAATCATGTTCAAACCAAAATGAATCAGCAAATATTGTTAGCGCACTAAACACATGTACATGCATGCTGAAATTAATCACTAACTTTCGATAACGTTCTCTTGTGCTTGCACTTCACTGTAGATCCAAGGGACTGCCTCGCCACGCAATATCAGTGTCGCTCGAAAACCTGCATCGATGTGTCGTCCAGGTGTGACGCCGTCAATGATTGTCAAGCCAGAGATGACGAGCTGTACTGCGGTATGTTGGCCTTCAGCGAGAGTGCTTTTACACTGATAGCGATGAATTGTCTCACAGGCTATCTAAGCACATACTGACTTGGATTTCTCAGCAGATACGGACAGGGATTTTCCATCAAATATGACAGTCCCGCTGTTATTGTAAAGGTTTCCCGTCCGTTGCCCAGAAGCAATTAAATTATTCCATGTATCACATGGCTAACTTGTTGCATGAAGGGCCAAAGCTTTACGTTTTCCCTACTTTAGTGTCAATTTCAAGATCTCGAATTAAAAAAAAATGTCATTCTGTTGTTTGCCGAGGTATGAGTTTTCCTCACATTCTACGCTGCTTCGAATTTAGGATCACATGTGTTTCTTTCGAAGTACTGGTCATTACATACAAAACCTGTTTTCATTCTTTATTTGCCACCGTCCACTAAGTGAATCTTTGTATATTTGACCGGGGGGAGGAGACACCAATTTCTGAGACATCATGCAAATAAGAGTTCAACAACAAATTGTCAGTGATTTCAACTTTTCTTTCCCTACTTTTTTCTTGACTAGGTAATAATCTTGAGTTCTTCATCCCAGCGTATGACGCCAAGTTAGCACTGGAGAGCGACATTGGACGTACTTACAGCAACATTACCAACAGAATCAGTTGTGCGAGTTTGTGCCTAAATGAACCAGGGTTCATCTGCAGAACCTTTGATTACTATAGCGCCAGTCGCGAATGCAGGCTGGGAAACTCAACAGTGGCGCCGTACGTCATTGATCGCGACGTCACCGGTTCTAGTGAACACTGGGATGTCGTCAACTTTCCAGGTATATGTTCAATTTGTTCGGGTTCCAAATTTGCCAGCCCAGGGTATTTCTTAAGGAGGCTATGCTTCGCCGACCTAACCAAGCCGTGCGGACCGGAAGATGTTCGAGATCGTGTAATCACTGAACTCAAAGAAATAATATTAACAGTACTTCGCCTAAGATTTATCCGAGATATTGCGACACATCTTCGATTTTCTATGAGGCACAATTTTAGGGAGCTTACAGTTATTTAATACGAGGGGGTGAGTCGAGGGTAATAAGGGTGATCCATCATGTAAAACATGACCCTCCACAATACCTCTATCTAAGAGGAGACTCTCCCTTTGCCAATTTGGAAAACATGATCCACGCTCCGAATTTGAAATGCATGTATGAGCATAGACTTCCATGTTTACCGTATGATCTCTCTCCTACGTCTGTGCCCCTGTCATTCTGTTATTCTTTGTAATTTGACAGCGCTTTTTACATTTATGATACACTGGGTCTTGCTCTTACCAAAAAGATACTAATCTTACAATTAAACCATATAGAGCACACGTTACCTGTTTATATGTGTGTTGGACTCCCATGTGTAGTGAATGAATAGTTTGGGATGGAATTCCAATATCACCTTTATTGTACATATGTGCATTTCTGATCTGCCTATTCGAGTCAAGTACACTCATGTCAATTGTCAGACACATTGAAACGCGTTAATATAGCTAGTTAAGTATGGAGGAAGTGGTTGATAGTTTACCCCATAAACTTCTGCGTATAGTGAAGGACATCAAGCTGACTTGACTTTTGTAGTCAATCCCGGGGGAATTATGGCATGTACTACAAGCCATAACAGAGGTGTTAAAATGAGTCTCCCAGGTACGATGAATTGAACCTGATGCATACATTCAACTAAATCACTCTGATCACTGTCCTTTCCTATTCCAGCCTGTGGATCTACCATAACTAGCGACAGTGGCACGATCGCCAGTCCAAGATGGCTTCCTGCAGATTTGTCGACGGATGTTTGCACCTTCAGGATTAGTACCGTCGATAGCGGTTCTGTGGTGTTTCTAGAATTTCCGTTGGTACTTCCATCGGTTAGTGTGGCTGCCGATTGTACAATCAGTAACAATAGAGTAATCATTCGCGATGGATGGGATAACAGTAACTCACCGATCATCGTGGACAGCTGTATCGGCAATCTGCCTTCATCCGTCGTCGCCACTTCCAGTTTTCTCTCCATAGATTATCAGGAATTCCAGGAGCCTTTCGGAGCGCAGGGGTTTATCGCAACTTTCTCAACGAGTGAGTCGACTTTATTTTCTTCCAAAGTTACATCATAGTTACCGCTGGTTGATTTGTCATGGGGGCAGTATTTTAGGAAATTCAAAGCTAAATATGGAATAGATCGTTGATCGTAGTCGGTGATGACGATAGCAAATACAAGTTTAAGAGAAACCAGTTGCGAGTGCATTGGAAGTTTCTTTAACCGTAACTCTTGATTGCTTTTCTCAGTAGTTTTGTACCGTTTCATAAACACAGTTTCTTCTTCGCCCCAAACGCCATGTTGTACCCAGTGTTCAACGCATCAATATAACCTTGATGCGCGTAAAGTCCAATATTATTGCCGACAACTTTATTTTAGTCAAGACCAGAATTCATACATCAACTTTAACATGGCACATTGTAGACAACGCAAAATGGTTACATCGCAAGTACTTCGTATTTCAACATACTTTAGATAGAATAGGGAAATTATTTTACTTTTCTTGACACTTCTTAGAGCTCGTAAATTTTAAATTTTACATAGAAGAGACTTTTCGGTCCTTGTCATTTCTATCTTTCTTATGAGAACTTTTCATCCGATTTAGGATTTTCCACGACGACAAATTTAACATCACCCGGCAACATTTCATCCGCCGGCTATCCGTCACCGTACCCGGCAGACAGCTTAAACACCTACGCCATCCAAGCACCAGAGGGCGTCTTCGTCCGAGCAGAGTTCCTGCTCTTCGCACTCGAAGTCGACGATGATCAGTGCTCGAATGATTACGATACGTTGTCGATATACGATGGGCAAAGCGAACAGGACAGTTTGGTTGGGGTCTATTGTGGCAATAACTCTCCGGGAGTTGTGCTCAGCTCCGGCAGATATCTGTTAATGAAGTTCAAATCCAATGACGTCAATAGTGCAGCCGGTTTCTTCGC
>LD353269.1:115207-160905 GCA_001465055.1 Ptychodera flava
CACCTGTGGTCCCACAATGCCTTTAAAATTCAAGCAACTCGACGCCATGTAATGTCTATGAGGACTTAGCAGTTATACTTCATTGCAAGCTACATGTACGATGAATATCTGATGCAGACACCTCGTTTCGGGGACCCAGGGAACTTTTCTATAACTCTAGCATCTACCTCACCCTTCAAACACTTGAGATATGCTAACAATTGACTCTCTCTGCAGTTTATGTATACCATCCAAAAAGCTATGCATAACAATGGCGACATCTCATCCCGCTCAAAACACTCACCACACCCAGACACATAAACACCTAACCCTAGTTATAAAGTTGATAAATGCTAGGCACTCTGACTTTGTTCCTATATGATCCAATAAGGAGTGTCATGCCCAAAGAGAACGGCAATCAACTTTCTCCCTTACTCACCCTGAGAAAAGGCATGAAAAATCCCCGTTAAAAACTAGACATCAGAAACCTGTCTACAGCTAACTTTCCCTGTTCAATCAGTCCGATGCAACACAATAGCGCAGCTGCTACCAATTGTCATGGATTTTTCTTGATAAGCCTGTATATGGCATTGTGGCCTATAGCACTAATTTGAAACAATCATAACACGGCAAAAATTCGATGGAAAAAAAGGCGGATAAGTTAGTCTACAATTTATTGACTGTTGTGTGGGGAATATTTCACTCTGTCGCCGATTAGGCCAACTCAGAATTTAGCAGCACTCGCTACTCCAAAAGCCACAGGTCTATGACAGAAAAATTTCTTGCAACTCTAGGTGTCTTTCAGTCCAACCGGCGATGCCCCCTTCCGCTCACCCAAAGCATCATCTTCTCAACAAGCCCCCAGAATCTAGAAGCCAGCATATCAAACCAATGCATGTGACGTCACCACCACAAATGCTGGCGAAGGGCCGCGATGTGTCAGCAGTATTGATGACCACTATACCTATTTGACTTACAGATTGATATATGGCGGGTGCCACATGTGGGGCAGGATGCTCTTACTACTTTCGAAACACCTGACATCACTTCTTGATCTTTTTGCCAGAGGTCCATACATGTTTCCTTCATGATTTTGACTTTGTTGTGCGTACCGGTCCTTTCTGCTGCTATTGACCCTGTCAATCACACTATTTTGTTAAATCGCTTACAGGATCGCCTTGGTATCACTGGTACTGCATTAAGTTGATTTAAGTCGTGTCTTTCAAATCGCAGACAATGTGTAATTGTTGATTCTGATAAGTCGCCGTACTACCCCGTTGATAATGGTGTACCTCAAGGTTCTGTCCTTGGACCTATACTTTTAATG
This sequence comes from Ptychodera flava, assembly GCA_001465055.1. Lineage (NCBI taxonomy): Eukaryota > Metazoa > Hemichordata > Enteropneusta > Ptychoderidae > Ptychodera > Ptychodera flava. Next base: position 116,514 of record LD353269.1, read on the forward strand.
GAAGTGGTTACTTGAAAATCAACAAATTCAAATTTGGGCAGATTTCTTCATTTTATACACACAACTATTTAGGTCATTCTGTAAATTAAGTTATTGCTAGTTTCTATTTACATGAATAACTTTGTCATTTTACCACCTAAAAATTGTATGGAATTATCTCGATGGCTTTTACCGGTATGTCGGTATACGCGTCCCAGGTTGAACTCGATCCGCTTGTGCTATCTGTTTGTACGTCAGGAACAAAATGGCATGACCGAGTGATTTTGATAGTGGTTTATGCACGGGTGTAGGCTTGCTGTTGTGATGTTGGTTCGAGTCCCTTGATTGTCATAGTTTTTGCCACAGGTGAAAGCGGCAGTGACATGACAAACCTCTTTCTACTGATTTATCACCAATAAAGCCTTTACACGACTAAAATAGCAATTTCGATGACATGACATTTAAATAAAATGTTGCATACCTAGACCTACCACATACCAAACCAATGTGTAATCGGAATTTATGACCAACGTTTTTTCCCCCACTGTTTCGGTGTACCACTGCCCACCATTTCAAAATGTATAAATACTCCCCACCCACATATCAGTGCATTCATAGATCGAGAGTAAAGTTGGTCTTGTTGACATACCAGTACAGTACAAATAAACACGTGAATTCACTCTATGGTTCAACTCCCCGAGGACAAAGACAAGCCTGTACAGGAATCGAAACTAAAATAAGTCATCCATACAAGAGGTCCGCAGTCATAAATCATTTGAAAGGTTATGCAAATTGCCTGTCACATGATAGTTATTGAAATTTGTCAGATTAAAAAGGTCAATAACTTGTCTTGCACCCTTAACTCTGACTATGAAGCCCTACGGAAATAGTTGGATTTTAGCGAAATCGTGTGACTTGAGGTTGGGGATTGAAAACATAATTGGTGTAATCATAGGTACTCATGTCATGTCGGGTTCATGTCGAATGTGTAGCCAAACCTGTGCAATCGTTTGAACTCGGTCACATGGTACATACAAATCGCCAGAGCGTTTGGTGCTTTTTCTCCCAATCAAACTATGAAGCCCAACGGAAACATATTTTTCTTGGATTTTAGCGAAACTGTGTGACTTGTGGTTGCCCAAAATCAAAATGACTTGTATATAATAAGCAATCCCCAAGGAGACAGATGCGTATCATTCACGCTTGCTCACTCCTCCCCTGTGAGCGTGTAAATGTCACAATATCACATCATTTTATTAACGTATTTTAAGAATTTTCTAGTGTTAGGAGGCCACTGCCCCCTTCTCAACCCCCACCCCACGTTGCTCCTCACATCACATTTGTCATTACGTCTTTCATTTTGCAAAGCAAAGCCTTCACTGTTCGATTGTCATAGTTGAGTTGCCACAGGTGAAGGCCACGACATACCTCTTTCTAATGACCTATCATCAATAAAGTCTTTACACGACTAAAATCGCAATTTCGTTAACATGACATTTAAATACAATGTTGCATTAGACCTACGACATACCAAGACAATATATAATCGGAATTTATGACCAACGTTTTCCCGCGCTTTTTTGGTGTATCAACGCCCACCACTGTCAAAAGGTATAAATACTTCCGAGTCCCTGTCACATGTCATTGTACATGCACAACTCACACTGCAGTCGGTAGTACACACCAATAAGGAAGGCTTCGTCAAAATTTCTACAGTTCATCATGGAGGAGCAGTATATACCAGCATCGAAGAAATGCGTGCATGCCATAAACGATATTTTGTCCGTGATTTCCGAGTCTTTCCAGAATACACCGTTGGAATTCATGTCGAAGCGCCTGAATACCTTCGGCGACATGCTTGACCAACTTGTCACCGCTTCTGAAAAAAGTAAGATTGTGCGCCAGAAGGCTTACACTGCGGTCTTCAAGATTAAAAACTCACTACAGGACATTCTTGATGAATCAAGGATTCACAGGTGAGACAAATGCAATTGACATAATTAGGAGGCCCAAGCCTATGTACTGTGCCCCTATTGTTTTTGTAGGCGATCAATATTTAGCGGCCAAAGCCCGACGGGGCTTGGCCACTATTGTATTTACTCTGCACCACTTCTTCTTCTTGAACTTTCTCTTCTTCTTCCGTAAATTCCTTGCAAAGCTATACCTCCAAAACCATTGCGTACAGCCTCTTCAAACTTGCAGGGCTTATTAGGCATACTGAGTACTGCACCTGACCCTTCATATGGGTGCCACGCATAGGTGCGCAATGGTGCGCGGTTTTGAAAACGGGAAGCATTGTTGATCTCCGGTCGAATGACTAGTAGTATGTGCTGTAAAGGTATTTTTGCCTTACCACACTTCGTTGAACTGTACAGGTATTTTTGCCTTACCACACTTCTTAAGTGTGTTGTTGCGCAATAAACATTATTGTTATTGTTATTGTTATATTGCAGCCGCTACGTACACCCATGAAGTACATGTATGCATGGATGTAAAAAACAGATGTACATATTCACTGATTGTCTCGATGAAATAAAGGGAAAGCAACTCCACATATCGTTCATATCTGAGTTGTTTGCGTTTTTGTAGTTGTGTATGATGTTGTGTATATCGTGTTTGGCTGTTTTATGTAGAGTGTTGATTAGCCACGAAGTGACGTGTCATCATCTACTGTATGTGCCTTGCACCGGAGACGCCGGGCGGAGGGACTATCTGCGATCCTTTGACTCTACGTTTCGTAAACAGAGTATTCTTCATCAGTCGCTAAAATTCATTTTTGATAGGCGGGACTTGTAGAATGATTGATTATTGAATGGGTTCATAGGTTGTTCTACTGAAGTTTGTTATTAAGTAGGGAAGCGAGAATGTCCATGGTTCGGTCTTGTTGTGTTTGTGTAAGCTCGTGTGAATCGGAGTTCGAGCTATGGCATTTATGATTGTATCGCCTATATTTCTGTTCCTTTTCACGGTTGTGGAGGGACCGTGTTCTGTTGTATGCAATTAGATAAGAGTAGAGTATTGTCGGTGGTGGTTTTTTGGTTTTCGTTCAAGTTGTCCCCTTTATATGTTCTGTTTCTCCGATGATGTGTTCTTTTTCATTTTTGGTCACGGAGTCGATCATCGACGGCCGGAACGACGAAGCACGGTCCGGACCGTGGACGAAGACATGAAATGACTGGCCATCCGATGGTTACATCAATTGTGAGTCCTCAGCTAAAAACGTCTTGAGGACCATGTGAAAGTATCTTCCGTCCATGGCAAGAACTTTACAATGTTTAAGTTCCATGATTCTGTTCTTTTCCTCGAAAGTCGGAGTCAAGCAGTCGCGATATACGCATGTGTCAGACTACAGACGTACGTTTCAAGGTTGGCAGCGGTGTTCCGCATGACGTTATCGACACGGTGATTGGTTTATTTTAGTCACATGGGGGTTTATGGGATGTATTTTAAACGTCTCCTATTTTAGAATTTACACGAACTGTTTATTAAGCTTTTTGATTCCAGCTAATTTGCATAAAAATTGAATTTCGACAATCTGTTGTGAAACATTTTAGACCATACCAAATTTCAAGGTTATTAACCATGCCGTTATTGAGAAGAAGATTTTTAAAGTATTATTTTTTCTGATTTTTAAATGACCTTTGACCTGGCTGTTATTATTTATTAAAAAACCTCTGGACGTGAGTGAATTTGGATGGCTTCCCTAAGGTAAAGCTTATAACCGAGACAGCGATACAGTAGATCTAGAGAACAACGCTTTACCACACAAACTTTGACCCCAACCGAAATCAGAAATATGTTTACATGTTTGCCCACATATAAACATCGTAAAGATCAAAGATTTCAACTTCCGACTTCCTGCTTTACAGACGTCCTCATGCCATGAACTACACGCAAGGAACTGGCAGAGTTTGCACTGTTCGCAACCATTTAAACGTTTGAAACTAAAGTAGCTGGCTCTCCTCAGCCATCGAAATACTGGCTGCAGTTAATTTTGGATAAATGGTCATGACTGGCTGCAATTTGGTAATTTCTGAACGCATTTCAGTAGAGCATCTTATCTTCCCCTTTTAGTTACTTTTCTTATCTTTCGCAATGTTGACATACCCATAAAATCCCTGATAAGTCCACGCATTAGCATAAGTAGTTGTGTTGACTAATTAATTACAAGATGTGTATACGAGAGATAAACGTCCGTGTAAAAGGGTGTAAAATAAATAAATAGTCAAGAGGCTAGGTTAGGTCATATAACCATTTATTTTATTTACTCCGATGAGTCAGATCATGAAGAAAAGTAGAGGAACCAAAAGAGAAAACAGTGATACTCAATAATGTTAATATCATCTGGGCCGCCTGTGGGTAGACAAAAGAGATGGAGGTCTGATTTTTAGTACAGAGGGATAACTACTGGAGCAAAGATTTTTGACAAAATGTCAAATGACCTTGATGACCTTTGATATAAAATACACTTCTATGCCTATAAATCAGTAGCCACAGCAGCTATACAGTTTACATTTGGTAGGATGGTAAACCTAATGTTGCAGCATCACCAGCCTCATTAATTTTGTGCATATCTAATTCTAGGCAGGCAAATAGAGTTAGAGTTCTGATTTTTGGTACGCAGGGATTACTATTGGAGCAAAGATTTTTGACATTATGTCACGTGATCTTGATGAACTTTGACCTCATAATATTTCTATGCCTATAAATCAGTAGCCATATGGCTAAACAGTTCATATTTGATAGGATGGTAGACGTAATGGTGCCACAACATGTGCCTCATTAATTATGGACATTTCTAATTCTGGGCTAGCCAATAGAGCTACATGTCTCATTTTTGGTACACACGGATTACTATGGGAGCAAAGATTTTCGACAAAATGTTACGTGAATTCGATGACCTTTGACCTCAAATATATATTTCTAAGCCTATAAACAGTAGCCACAACAGCTATACAGTTCATATATTGTGATGATGGTAAACCTAATGTTGCAACATCACGTGCCACATTAAATATGTGCATATCTAATTCTCGGCTAGTCAAAAGACCTAGGGGTCCGGTTTTTTTGCACACAAGGATTACTATGAGAGCGTAGATTTTTGACAAAATGTCACTTGACCTTGATGACCTTTGACCTCAAATATACTTCTATGCCAACAAATCGGTAACCACAAGGGTGAGAGCCTTCATATTTTGTATGGTGATAGACCTTATGGTGCAATAGTATGTTCCTCATTAATTATGTGCATATCGAATTCTCGGCTAGCCAATAGAGCAAGGGGTCTGATTTTTGGTACAAAGGATTAACTATGTGAGCAATTTGTTTGACAATATGTCACATGATCTCATTGACATTTGACCTTAAATATACTTCGTTACCATAAGGGCTATAGCCTTTATATTTTGCATGGTGGTAGACCTCATGGTGCAAGAGTATGTGTCTCATTTATTATGTGCATATCTAATATTGGAGTAGCCAAAAGAGCTAGAGGTCTGATTTTTAGTACACGGGGATTAATATGTGAGCAAAATTTATTAACGAAATATCACATGACCTCGATGACTTTTGACCTCAAATACACTTGAATGCCAATACATTAGTAACCAGATGGGCTACACCCTTAACATTTGGTAGGATATTAGATCTGGTGTTGCCACATGCTGCGCCTTATTAAAGGGGAAGTTCAAGGATGATTTTTAAATATGTGCCAGCTTTGTGGTCACTAAACCCGGAAAAGCTATTTTCACCATTTATAACTCGCGCGATTTTTTCACAAAAAACGATTAAAATAGTACAGGAAGATGCCTATGTAATTTGAATCATGGGGAATATGCTCCAGGCTCGGATCTTGCATCATGTGATATGGAAGGGACCATCTTCGGACGGGTATGGCCCCGAATTGTCCACTCACAGCAACACAGTAGTAACCAGCAACACAAAATCTGACAGTGGACAGTTTATTATAAGTGATTCATCGTTCATGCAAGCATACTCAGTATAAACAAAAATTATGTAAATACGCACAGCCTGGTTTGAGTGTGGGTGAGTGGACAATGCCACAGACTGAAAAAGCGGGCAGGGCAGACTGCACTGCAGTGGCCACTGTCAACTTGAGCCGCGAACGCTAATCCCGGCCCCTTCTGTCCAAAAGTGGCCGCCCAATCTCCATATAGCTATAGCCTCTCAGGATGGACAATGGCGTATACATAATACGTTTACTAATTTGTACTTCGCACACAAGTTTTGAAGATAACACTGTAGATAAAAGAACCGACTCATTTGAGTGTTTGGATATAACATACAACTGAGGTGCCGAAATACTTATCATGTTAATGAGATCTAAACAGTGTGCTCTCGGTTCATACGTCAACACTCCATTGATTTGAGGTAGACGAAACATGATACAATCGATGCAAACAGATGCTGACCAGTTTTACTGTGAAGTAGTACGACATTTGTGTGAGACAGAAGTGTCTATCGAATACTAGTTTTTATTTTGTCATGTGCACTGAGTCATGGAAACCAAACATCATATTCACCATAATTAACGTCAGTCTCTTCTCTCAGTTTAATCAGTAATTTAGCACTTCCTTTATGTGTTCTATCAAAACACTCAAATGCATTTCAAGTTTTACAGAGTGTAAAAGTTGAAAGGCATGCATTTTCAAAAGGGCTCAATTTGTCTTTGACAGAGACAGACGTCGACGTGACACTCCATTCCACTGTTTATCAATGTGTGTCAATAAAATTAGATTGGCATCAGTCTACATACATTGTATACTTAAGTCTCAACGATCAACTCCATGAGTAATTTAGCACTTCCCTTGTGTGTTTTATCCAAACACTAAAATTAGTCGCTTCTTTTTATCTACGTTATCTACAAAACTTCTGTGTGACATGCAAAAAAACTAAATGTAATGTATACGCGATTGTTCATCCTGTGACGCTATAACTATAACAACAAAGCAGTGTAAAAGCGTGTTAGTCTCAATTGATCATTAATGTCAGAACTCCACGTAATGTATAAGAAGTTATTTATCGATTATGTTACTTACGTTCACATTAGAGAGTCTGTCATCGCACTGTTAAATTGGGTATATAATACAACCAAAAATAACAGCCCAGAGGGCATTGTTCAGTTATTCAAGTTCGTCATGTGTGATGATTAAATCATTGCAAATACGTACCTATTAAACCAACTGATTGAAACCTAAATGTTAGTGTACTCGTGGGCTGGATTGCACGGCGATGATTTCGTAGTAGGGCCTGTTTAAAGTTGGCGTTGATATCTGTTATATTTGAAGTTTGACATGGAAGGACAAGGAAGAAGGGGAGGGCTTAGTGTATAATGTATAATATAGAGGCACAACCACCATGCTGAAAACAGGACCTTTAAGTTTCATTGATGCCACGAAGGGGGAAATGATATTCTCAGTGTTACCATGCCCTGTCCATTGCGTTTTAATTGGTCGAGCTTAACCACGTGACTGCCCACAAATACACAGTAATGGCTTGTTTTTATGCCCGTGAATATGAATAATATCGTAAACATAGTAACTTTATGGCTAAAACGTATTATTGTGATTTGTACAAAGATCATCAACCACAAAATAAAATGGAGCATTTGTGGGCCAAATTTAGACGTTTTTTTCAAAACAATCTCCGCATTTGCAAAATTTTCGCAGCGCACTACTCACTGACAGGCTCTTGGCCCCGTTGTCGATCGCACGATAAAATTTTGTAAATTTTGACGGTTTTTTGGGGTTCGTTGATAATATAATTGAAATAACAGATTCCGCGCTGACCATTAACGTTTATTTATGGGTGCGGGCGAGAGAAAAACCAAATTAACGGGCTCGGCAAGCCTCGCCCGTTAATTTTTGGCTTTCCTCTCGCTCTTGCCCATAAATAAACGTTAATGGTCAGCGCGTCGTCCGTTTTTCTATAATATCGAGGCGACACCACCATGCTGAAGACAAGGCCTATAAGTTGAACTGATGCCACGAAGGGGAAATTCTAGGCTCTTCTCCTACACGAAATAGCTCCTGCAGTATGGTGTACATATTGCGTAATTTATTGGTTGTGGTATGGACCCTTGGAGGTAGATTATGACACTTAAAATCTGATCATATTGACGTATTAATAACGTCGACATCCGTCTTCTAACTGTAATACTGTCAATAAGGGACTGGACATAAATTACAGGGGGATGGGGGTGGGCCGGTGTTTTTCGAAAAACCGCTGCGTCAAAAATAGTGACCCTTCCAAAGTTCATGCACAAAAATTAGTGACCCTCCCCCTTATCCGTGCATGAAAATAAGTGACCCTCCCCTGTTACTCAATACCCCCCGAAAAAACCCGCAATGTGTTCGAGACCTCCTTCTGACTTGCTATACTTTTGAAGTCCCCTCCCAAAAGGAAGGCAAATTGCGGCCGATATAGCGCTTTGTCCAAAAAATATCAAATCATAAGTGTGTGATAATTCATGAAATGCACTTTGCTTAAAGTGGCAGGTAAAAAGTGCATGCATGTACAAAAAATGTAATTTTTAGATTTAATCGATAATGTCCATTCGCTATGCATGGCAGCCTATGATGAAACTATGAATATTTTTTTCCCAATGCAAAACTAGGTAAATCTGTGCATTTATGTACACCTAATTATTAGTATTAATGTTCATGATTAGACTAGAGTGGTTTCAAGTCAATGGTTGTGCAAGAAATTTGATTTTGGAATTTCACTGAAATGTCCATTCACTATGCATGGCAGCCTATGATGAAACTATGAATATTTTTTTTCCAATACAAAACTAGGTAAATCTGTGCATTTATGTACACCTAATTATTGATATTAATGTTCATGATTAGACTAGAGTGGTTTCAAGTCAATGGTTGGGCGAGAAATTTGATTTTGGAATTTCACTGAAAGATCCATTCACTATGCATGGCAGCCTATGATGAAACTATGAATATTTTTTTTCCAATACAAAACTTGGTAAATCTGTGCATTTATGTACACCTAATTATTAGTTTTAATGTTCATGATTAGACTAGAGTGGTTTCAAGTCAATGGTTGGGCAAGAAATTTGATTTTGGAATTTCACTGAAATGTCGATACACTATGCATAGCAGCCTATGATGAAACTATGAATGTTTTTTTTTTCAATACAACACTAGGTAAATCTGTGCATTTATGTTCACCTAATTATTAGTATTAATGTTCATGATTAGACTAGAGTGGTTTCAAGTCAATGGTTGGGCAAGCAATTTGATTTTGGAATTTCACTGAAATTTCGATACACTATGCATGGCAGCCTATGATGAAACTATGAATATTTTTTGTCCAATACAAAACTCGGTAAATCTGTGCATTTATGTACACCTAATTATTAGTATTAATGTTCATGATTAGACTAGAGTGGTTTCAAGTCCATGGTTGTGCTAGAAATTTGATTTTGGAATTTCACTGAATATTGATTCACTATACATTGTAGGCTATGAGGAAACTACAAATAACTCGTAGGTTATCTGATCCTAAATTGTTATTCAAAAGTTGTTCTACCTGAAGCTTCCAGTTGTTATTGATGACATTTTGCACTATTCTGAATAGTTTGTATTCTGTCAATGTTCTCAAAAAATGAAAAATGTACATACAGCTTCATGAACATTTGACACCGACCTATACCCAATGGATTGTCAATGGGAGAATGATATCAAATAAGTGATCTCCCAAATTGTTATTGAAAGCGTATTATAGGGGACAGTTTATATGTACAATAGAGGAGTTGGATAAGTAGAAATCATGACAACTTAAATCAATGTGGCTGCTTGGATCATCAATACATTGTTTATTATACCCTTAAACTTGCGCCCGAAGGGCGCACCAAAAATGGAAACGACAAAAAATGAAAGTGCCAGGAGGCATTTTTTCTTTTTTCAGTATTCCATATTCTTTAATACGTGCACGTGCAATTTCAGCTTTGATGCATAAAAAAAGGTGACCCTCCCCCATAGGCTTGCACAAAATTTTATGACCCTTCAAAAATGCTTGCGCGAAAAATGGCGACCCACCCCCAAAAAACACCGGCCCACCCCCCCTGTAATTTGTGTCCAGTCCCTAATGTCATACTGTCTTCCTGTGATGACACTATATGCATTCAAAATGGTGTATATTCCACAATCATAATCATTTGGCTGTCGAATGGTGTCATTACTTACAACAAGTTCCCATTCATTTTGATCATAGGACAACCCTTCAACTACATTACATGCAGCAGCAAAGAAGAGTACTCTACTCAAAATTGTTTTGTGGTCACTGTGACCAGAGTCCACCACTGTAATCATATGGCTCTTGTGTTAATTACAGGAACCCAACGAGATCCTTCGTCAATATCATCATTTAGAGGAAGCAAGATTATATCCTTATTGAGTGCTTCATTTAACATGAAACATCAAACACTTTAAGTACATTATGCACTAAGTCCTCCCCCATCTTCCTGTGACATAAGTCCCTTAAAGCGTGAGGACAATATTTCATTTTTGAATCTCGTTATCAACGTCTCCTCTACTGACCCTGACAATAACATGTCCCCCTTCGTGGCACCAGTTAAAGTTATAGGCCTTGTCTTCAGTATAGTGGTGGTTGTTTCCACATATTATACATTATACACAAAGCCCTCCCCTTCATCCTTTAACATAAGTCTCTTATACCTGAGACAATAATTTAATTTTGCATGTTTCTATCAAACTGTTCGCGTCTGAGATAGTTAATACCATGTCCTCCTTAGTGGCACTAGTAGTTATAGGCCCTGCCTTCAAGATGGCGCTACTGCCTGTATATTATACATTACACACAAAGCCCTCCCCCTTCGTCCTATAACATAAATCCCTTAAGCGTGAGGACAATAATTTAACTTTGAATGTTTCTATCACACTGTTCTCTACTGACACTGTGAATATCATGTCCCCCTTCGTGCCGTAACTTAAAGTTATAGAACCCGTCTTCATCATTGTGGTCGTGCCTGTATATTTAAGCAATAAAGCACACCCAACAACGGTATACCATTCGATTTTGACCAGTTCACGACATGTATGCACGAGCGACAGCGAGTGCATATATGAAGTGAACTGGTCAAAATCGAGTGGTATACCGTCGCTGGGTGTGCTTTATTGCTATTATGTCATAACAGTATATTGAAATGCTGGCGTGGAACGTCAAAAACGTATTTTTGCTCAAGCCGGCGAATATACCACGGTTCTTTTCGCTTCTCGACCAATCAGACCGCTGTATTTGCGCCATCAATATACTGGTATGATTATTATACACTAGAAGCCCTCCCCTTTGTCCCATTAGAAAGGCCCCATAAGCGTGAGCACAATATTTCTTTTTTGAATTTTGTTATCAATATCTTCTGAACGCATGCCTTGACTCAGGCGAAACCAACAACAAAGAGAACCTGAGAAAACTAACTTGGTATACCTGTAGATCTGGCACCTCAGCCTCGCGGAGGCTTACTAAGAGTAGCAAGAAGTATGATTTAACGCAAAATAGAAGGAAATAGCGGTAGCCAAGAGGTTAGATCAGGAGAGCACCGATATGCACTGCTCAATGCAGGACAGCTACCTCTAGAGTGTCCCAGCCGGGGGATGGGTTGCCTATGGTTACCCTGGACATGTGACTAAAACCACGCCCCTAATTTGGTGACTGACATACACGGGAACGCCCCATCTGAAAATCAGGGATATCGCCTATTTTCTCAACCACCTGCAAATTCAAAGTAGGGACCCATCCGCACCAACGGGCTCCAAGGGCGATTTCGTGTCCAGTATTTCATGACAATATATAATTATTAACCCTACGTTGAAATATGTTAGTAATATTATATAGGGCTCAGCCCTTGGTGTCGCGCCAGGGGTTATTAAAGATTGGCAATGTTATTTGTATTGATTCATGATAAATTGTAATTGTTACTTCATAAACGTTTATATGACAACTATGCCCAGTTTCCCTCTGATGTTCACGTACGTACACGACGTCAAACCCTGCAGCAGGGCAGGTATAGATTTTCTGTAGCGTGTAAAAATTTTGGACAAAAATTGGCAATTTTTACAATGATAACAGCCTATTGTGATAATCAAGGGACGTATTATGCAATCATTATCATTGCAATGGTAACCGCACTGCCCACCTTCCACATGCAAACTGAAAACTATAGCGTTCCGTCTAAAAACTGGCAATTTTTGAATCTAATTATTGACACAGGGGGCGCTCTTCTATAATTCATACCAGCATTCTTTGCGTATGCCCCCGTTCATATGCCCGACAGTTTTCTCCCTTTATCTATATTAACCATATTTTGTATCAGCGACAAGGTGTATAATAACATTTACTGGCTAATAAAAGAGGTATATTTTATAAAAGGCATGTTATATAATAGTAATTTGTTTCGTTTTTGTTTATTTACGAGTACTCAAAAAAAAACACATGGCGGCGCCCATGAAAGAAGGGTACACTTCCGGATACTCGCATAGTATATTATGAATAAGCGCATGCGTAGTCAGTAAGCCGCTGGCGCGACTATAATTTCGAGGAAGCCGTTTCAAGATCATCAAAGTGACATTATGCAGGTAGTATAGGTGCATCATACATGTGGACAAAACAACATCATGTTCTTTCATAAACTGATGCAATGGCTTTCTATACTTTTAATCACATCAGACCGTATGGCTGACAAGTGACAACACAATCAGTGGGAAATTTATTTTAATGCTATTTCCCGTTTGTCTATGAAACATACTTTTCAAAATAATTTAAATGGAAAATGAGACAAAATGATCTTTGACAGGTAATTTTCACTTTTAACAACTAGTCCAAGGATTTGCCAACACATAGGACACATGGTAAATTTCTAGAGTGAGCTATGATGGTATACATCAATTTTACTTACAATGCTGGTTCGCCTGTCTCCATCAAGCATACTCTCAAAATCATTTTAAATGAGAATTGAGATGCGTGAGCTTTAAAAGTTAATTTTCACAAGTGTTAACAACTAGTCCAAAGATATTTCTCTACACATGAGACACATGGAAGCTCAAAATTTGCACATAGTATCATAAATACAAGTACTTTCAACCAGGCAACCGCTTGGGCCCCGCCATCACTGCTTGCAGCTTTAATTCTGTTTTAAATGTTATTTTTTGAGCGACAATTATAAAAATTATATACTCGTACATTTAGAGGTAATCAAAGACCTCGGGGCCGTCATTATTCATGACCTTTGGGTAAGACTAATTTCTCGGTGATCCCGGAAAATGTGAGCAAGACTCTTTGTCGAACTCGAGAATTTTAATAACCCCTTCGATAAAGTTTGTGTGTGCGATGTGTGATAGTGAGCGTACGTGCGTGAGTGTTTCACGAACTCTGCAACGTGTGGAGCGGTCGCAGTCAGAAGAATGTAACAACTTAGTCGGCTATTGAACCACTCTTTTTGAGAGTGGGGATTTAGCCGTGCGGTTCTGTCTGCTGCCTCTTCGCTAGGCGACTGATGCCGTATGTTGTGGGTTCGAACCCGATTAAAACTAGCCGTATTTCCAACTAAAACATTTTGCGTGACCCCTTAAAAATTGAAGTAAACGCGTGTTTTTGTGTAAATTACAAATGTGTCACTACAATAACAAGGAACTTTCATTTTTGTTCTTATCAGTTTGTCTCATTACTGACATTAACAACAAACTGATTGAAACAGTCACAAAATGGCTGATATGGGAAAGCCGCGAACTTTGCAACAGTTTCAAATGAATAGAACCGTTGGATGTGAATTTTGATGTGAAAGTCAAAATGTTCGTTAAATTCAGTGAAAATAATTTTGTTACGACCCGCTGGCCGTTTGAATCGAAAATAGCCAGGTGGAAAATTTTATTTTATGTGATGATTTGTTTTAACCTCGCACCAACAGCAGACCGCAACAAAAGATGGTCAAAGACAGGACACTTAAAAGATATTTACTTATTTACGATACAATTTAATTACATGTACTAGAGCAGTTTTAACAAAATATTAAACATTTACAAATAACTACAAATTTGAGCGTGACCAGGTGACCAAACAAAAATGATACGATACAAGTGCAGTGTCTAGTAGATACTTTTATAACACATCACATGCTCATTCCGTGTCAGGATTCGCTAGAATACGTCACGTGACGATAAAATACAAACGTCTAATTCCCACCGGATCGACAAAAGTGACGTCAGAGGGTATTTTTTGAAAAGCTATATCCCAAGGGAAATAGTTTTGACCAAATTTGGAAAAGTGCCAGGTCACGTGACCGTAGTGTCGTCTGCAGCTTTGCAACAATGGCGAGTGACTAGAACGTGATGTGCGTGCGAGATAAGCCACGAAACTGTCTCTAAAACAGATTTTCCAACATTTTTCAACATTCTAACAGCGTGGAAACTTGAACAGCTCATCGACGGAAAAGATTAAAGTGCTACTAAGGATGTCGCTAGGTATGCTTAGAATATTTTTGAAAGAAAGTGGTACTACGTACAACTAAAACCGCTGTGGAAACATCGCCTAGTAAACTTTTCACAATGAATTGTTGCGGTGCAAAATATCAAAACACATTAAAAACTATATAAAATAACACAGATGAGCAACAATAACTACAACATGAGCGTGTGGTGTGTTATAAAACACCTATAACCTGGTCTTTATTCGGGCAATAGCAGCAGCAAACCAACGTGGCAACGTGTGGCCATTATACGAGCGAAGAAAGCAAAATGTAGGTTCACCTGGTCACGAAAACAATAGTAAACTTAACCTCGTAACAGTTTCTATGATGATTGATATATGTGGAGCATTCGGGGAGGTGACACCAGGGCATTTTGAAAATGCGTTCAGAGAATGGTGTGATATTGCGGCATTTATATGATTAAAATTCCGTGCTTGGTACCGAAGTAAAGTAATGGCTCATTCTAATGTAAGGATCATGCATGCCGGGTGGTGAGGAGGGGTGCAGGCTTCCAGAAAGTAGAAGATCTTTAAAACATACTTACAAAGTTGATTACAAAGTGATTTGACGGCACTTCCGTGATATGTATTAACATATTTTGTTGACGGTACGTTAGAGCAGAGACAGTAGAAGCGAGAATTACTATGGTTAGAGCATGAAAAATAGTGACCCTCTGCTAGATAGATAACTGGTAGAACAAGTCACCGAGGAGATGACTGATCATGGGAGTGCCGTACACCTGACCATTCCGAGTACCTTGACTGTCATTTAGGTGACAACAGGAGCCAGAAGAAAATATATTGCACATAGTCTATTCTAGTATATTGCAATATGTAGTAAAAAATTGAAACAAGCGCTTATTGCAAGCGAACCCAGAAATATGTTTTCTGTAGTCATTGTGTGCATGAATTTGAATAGGACTGTTGCATCATAAACGTTGACAAAATCTTAGACTTGCTTAAATATTGAAAATATAAGTGCCGCCGTAGCCATGCGCCAGCGAGCTTCTGGAGAATATGGGAGAAGCAAATGTCCAAGTTTGCTGGTTTCATTTTTAGCATGATTGCCATAGGCAGTAATGCTATAGGCATCGGGTGCGTCGTATTGTGGATAGATGGATAGATAGATGGATGGATGGGGAGACAGAGAACACCAAACTGTGTCCGTAAACAGTTTAAACTCAAGAACCCCTGAACGGCGGTTGCTGCGGGGTTGCTGACAGTTTGTCAAAACTTGGTTCGCGGTATGAAGGTGATTTGTTAAAACACAGACAAATAGAAGAAACAGACTAGCAACGCGGCATGGCTTTTGTTCCATGTCGTCTCGGTAGACTATGGCCTTTTCATATTAAAATGAGCTTCACAGGTGTTAGATTTTTTTGGAGACCTTTGTTCGTGGTTGATAATTGTACGACATTATGCAAAAAGTACGACGAGATGGCATCGTGCTGCCAGTCGCGTAGCAACCATACTGCTTCACGACAATCAAAACAACACGCCCGCAGTTTCATAAACATGTCCTTCAATGACCAACTTTTAATAGACGATATGACTGACCGTAAACCATTGAGTAAAACCAGACAGTATCGATAGAAGATTTGACCTTTGACCTTTGCATCACCACACATTTCATTAAGTATGCACACATGTAATTCTGACCACCAGATAGATCTAAACGTCTGATTTTTGATATATAGGGGTAAGGGAACAAAGTTTTTTGACAAAATATCTCGTGACCAACCACTTCCTTACCTAAATAATTATGCGCATATCTACAGTTCGTATACACTCTACACTGCTGAAGTCATGACCCTTGTATTGGCCAATCGCAGAAGGGTTTTTTTCGTGAATATTCAAATTGGGTGAATATCTAAGTTGAGTGAATGCGGAAGTGAAAGTTTGATTACAGTCGACTCATTTTTACGGGGGTTTCACGATTGCAGTTCTAGCTTACTTAGCTGTGTTTTAAATCATTCGAAGGGGAATAAAACTAGCTTTCTAATAATGCATAACACATGGGTGCCATAGATAGGTGCATAATGGTGCATGGTTTTGAAAACACCGCGAAGCATTGTTGATCGCCGGTCGCCTGACTGAATGGCACCCTGGTACGTACCTATGAAGTACGTATATGCATGGACGTAAAAATAGATGTACGTATTCACAGATTGTCTCGATGTAATAAAGGGAAAGTAATTCCACACATCGTTCATATCTGAGTTGTTAGCGTTTTTGTAATTGTGTATGATACAGTGTATCTCGTGTTTGGCTGTTTTATGTAGAGAGTTGATTAGCCATGAAGCGACGTGTCAGTCACCTACGTGCCTTGCACTGGAACCGCGGAGGGACTAGTAATGTGACACAGTGATCCTTTGACAATACGTTCCGCAAACAGTTTTCTTCATCAGTCGCTTAAGGGAGTGCTCAGTTTCTTCGGCCTAGGGATTGTTTTTTGCCGACGTCAAAAGGTGGCTAATTCCCCCTATTCCAAATTTTGAAAACAGGGTGACCCCCCCGCACGCGACAACTGTAAAACAAAAGGTGGACATATATATATATATATATATATATATATATATATATATATATATATATATATATATATATATTTTATATTTTACATACATTCATATTTTAACAGTCATTCTGTGTTTTATTCTGTGTTTTAATGAAATTGTTGACATGTCAGTTGTAAGATAGGAATTTCAAAGTGTCAATCTTAAAGTTTGAATACAGTACATTTTGAATGAGCTGTGAATGTATTTCACACTTTCTCTTTCTATGCTTAACCAGATGTCCTGAACTGTTGTACAGAAATGGATGTCAATCATTAATATCAAAGAGGAAAATGCAGTAAATGAAATATTTTGATGGGTGTTAAGACTTGCCAGCAATCCAATTAAATCTCCTGAGGAGCCATAGAGAGGCATTTTAGCCAAATCTGATGTGTGCAGTGTCTGAAATGACCTTTTCTTGTAACATTGAAACCATAAAAGCACAGCTAATAATGATAAAAACTGCCTTTTTTAACTGTTATTTTGGTCATAAAAAAGCATCATTCTACAGAAAACCTGAGACACAAAGGAAAACAGTTGCATCAATGAGATCGAAAGATATCTTGTCATTATTCTATCTCTAAAATAAGTCACTGTATCAAATATATGTTGTGAAATATTTGTGCATGTTGCTTTCTCATACTGAATTCTCATAGCTAGAGAGAACAGAAAAGTATCAGGAATTTGTCATGCTTTTCATATAAAATGCAGATTTCATAACGGTACACTTTCACTTAGCAAACATCAAGATATCTCTGGCATATGTCTCTGATTAATTAGAGTATGGCGCCCGAAGGGTGCGGAGAAAAGTATGAAACATCCTGACATCTCTGATATATATGTCTTGTATATTAAAGTCATTCACAGGAAGGGCGTGCTGAAAAATGTCTGATATATTAAAGTAATGCGCTCGAAGATTACGCTGAAAATTATTGAACAAACAGATATCTCTGATATGTGTATGCCTGATATGTTAAAGTTGGGCGTGCTGAAAAATATGTCTGATTATTAAAGTTACGCGCCCAAAGGGCGCGCCGAAAAATGCAACTGAATGATGAAATTTGTGGCTGACACGATGCATTTTAGGCAATGATGAGCCTGTGTCGAAATTCAAAAACACACTGACCCCCTATTGGGCATTTCAAAAACATGGTGACATCCCTATCACCAAATCAAAAAACAGGGTGAAACCCCCCCCCCATGAATCCACTGGCCCCCCAGGCCGAAGAAACTGACCAGTCCCTAAATTCATTTTTGATAGGTAAGATGTGTTGAATGATCGATTATTGTATGTGTTCATAAGTAGTTCTACTGCACTTTGTTATTAAGTAGGGAAATTAGCATGTTTACGGTTCGATCTTGTTGTGTTTGTGTATGCTCATGTTAATCAGAGTTCGAGCTATGGTGCAAAATTTTTGCAAAGCGCACTACTCACTGACAAGTTCAGGGACCCTTTGTCGTTCACACGAGAAATTTTCGTAAATTTTGATGGGTTTTGAGTTCGTTGATAATATAATGGAAATAACAGACGGCAAGCCTCGCCCGTTAAATTTTGGCTTTCCTCTCGCCCTCGCCCATAAATTGACGTTAATGGTCAGCGCGTCGTCCGTTATTTCTATATTAGTGAACACCTATTGCCTGGTCATGAGGGCTATAGCGCCCGTGAGGGGCCGTGTGGTACCAGAAACACATCGCTATTCCCCAAGGCCGTAGGCCGAGGGGTATAGCGATGCGTTTCTGGTAACACACGGCCACGAGTCTATAGGTGTTTTATAACACACCACATGCTCATGTTGTATTGTTGTATAGTGTTCAATATGTTTTGATATTTTGCACGGCAACAATCCATTGGTGACAAGTTTACCGGGCGATGTTTCCACAGCAGTTTCATTTGTACACTTTCTTTCAAAAAATACTCTAAGCATACCTAGCGACATCCTTAGTTGCACTTTAATCTGTTCCGTCGATGAGCTGTTCAAGTTCCTACGCCTCTGGAATGCTGGAAAATGTTGGAAAATGTGATTTAGAGAATGTGTCGTCACCTGTCCCGGACGCACATCACATTCTAGTCACCCGCCATTGTTCAGGTTGTGTACACTCTAAAATAGGAGACATTTAAAATACATCCCATAAACCCCCCATGCGACTAAAATAAACCAATCACCGTGTCGATAACGTCATGCGGAACACCGCCGCCAACCTTGAAACGTACGTCTGTAGTCTGGCACATGCACATATCGCGACTGCTCGACTCCGACTATCGAGGAAAAGAACAGAATCATGGACCTTAAACATTGTAAAGTTCTTGCCATGGACGGAAGATACTTTCACATGGTCTTCCAGACGTTTTTAGCCGAGGGCTCACAATTGATGTAACCATCGGATGGCCAGTCATTTCATGTCTTCATCCACGGTCCGGACCGTGCTTCGTCGTTCCGGCCGCCGATGATCAACATCGTGACCAAAAATGAAAAAGAAGGCATCATCCGGAGAAACAGAACATAAGGGGACAACTTGAACGAAAACCAAAAAAACACCACCGACAATACTCTAGTCTAATCCTATTGCGTACAACAGGACACAGTCCCTCAACAACCGTGAAAAGAAACAGAAATATAGGGTAAGCCTAATTCATGTGCCACGTGCCGCGTGTCGCGTGCCGTGAGCCAAAGTTCATGATGCACGATTAGCATGTTAAGCTAGAAATAGGTGCATTTTCACTCTAATGCACTTTATCGATTCATCTTCACTGTTAAATCACATTATATTACCATGCCATGCCCGTCGCATTTTGATTGGTCGAGCTGAACCACGTGACTGCCCACAAATACACAGTAATGGTTTGTTTACATGCCCGTGAATATGAATAATAAGATTCACAACTCAAAGTATCGTAACTTTACAGCTCAAACGTAAATCATAATCAATCACAAAATACAATGGAGTACTTGTAGGTCAAGTTAAGATACTTTTTTTCTGAAAACATCTCCGGATTTGCCAATTTTTACAGCGCACGTGACAGTGCGTTGCGTATTGCTCAGTTTCTTGGGCCCTGTTGTCGTTCGCTCCTGAAATTTTTGCAAATTTTGACGGTTTTCTCGGGCTCGCTGATAATATAATGGAAATAACAGACTCTGCTCTGACCATTAACGTTTATTTGTGGGCGCGGGCTCGAGGAAAGCCAAATTAACGGGCTCGGGTTAATTTTTGGCTTTCGTCTCGCCCTTGCCCACAAATAAACGTAAATGGTCAGTGCGTTGCCCGTTATTTCTATATTTAATAGACGCCTTGTATGTGCATAAAGTAGTGACCTGCGATGTGTGTGTTCACGAATTCAACATGTGCTGGCCGGTAAGAGACTGGAAAAAAATTATAGGGAGGGAGGGCGAATTTTTCAAAATGATGCTGAGAAAAGTGACTCTCCCAAATTGTTATGCCGTCCCTGTACGTGAAATAGTCAAAATCAATAATATTTTATTTGACAAATATTTACTATTTCATAATGTGAGGGCTCATCCGTTCAAATAGGAAGGCTGTTGCACTAATATACTGGCAAATAAGTTAAATTCAGGTAAAAGGTCACCCTGGTTACTTGATATTTTTGCTGTACACTTTCCTCCCATGATAGCCGTCCAGCAAACACCGGACCTATAGCCATATTGGCTGGGTCAAATGTCATCCTGGTCGCTTTATATTTTAGCAGAAATCTTAGTTAACATAATCATCTCTGTCCAGTAAACTTGAGACCTCCACCTCTGTTAGCTAGACTATAATTTATAGAAGTGCATAATTAGTGAGGTACAGGATGATTTGAGTGTCAAAGGTTGGTGTCCCATACCAGTCACAGTTCGATAGACACCAGCCGTCTTTGACTCTTACGTAGAATAAGCCACAGCTTAGTTGCAGTGGGGCGGGATAGGGCAGGTCAAAGGTCATAAATTCTCAAAAATAATATTGTAAAAATCTTCTTAATATTATCATGGTTTAAGACCTAGATATTTGAAATATAGCAACCTTACCATATGGTCTACAAAATAAAGAACAGAATTTTGAAAAATACTTGCCCTCCCTCCCATTAATTTCTCTTGAGTCCCTTTCTCCGTATGCCCCTTGATGTAGAATTAGTAAACACACATTCGCTGCTCACCGGTTAATGCATTTAGAAGGCGGCGTTGAAGCTCAAATGTTGATTTATCCATGAAAATGAATCAATGAATTAAATTGGAGTGTAAATTTCTAGCTTAACATGCTATCGTGAATCGTGAACTTTGGCTCTGGGCTCTGGGCTCGCAGCAGGCGATGCATGGCACGCGGCACGTGAATTCAGGCTTACCCGAAATATAGGCGATACACTCACTAGTACAGAAATATGCGAGAAATTTGCGAGAAATGGACACTTTCTCGCTTTTTGCGAGAAGTAAGCGAGAATACATACCTTTCTCGCAATAACTTAGCGAGAATTTAATTTTCTCGCAATCAGCTGGCGAGAACTGTGTTTTCTCGCTCAGCATCTGCGAGAAACTGAATTCTCGCAATCAATCAGCGAGAAATTTGTTTTCTCACTCTGCATCTGCGAGAAATTGTATTCTTCTGTGTAAGCATTTCACAAAAATTTCACAATTTCTTGCAGATGCAGAGCGAGAAAACATAGTTCTCTCTGATTGATTGCGAGAATTCAATTTCTCACAGATGCATGCGAGAAAGCACAGTTCCCGCCAGCTGATTGCGAGAAAATTAAATTCTCGCTAAGTTATTGCGAGAAAGTTATGTATTCTCGCTTACTTCTCGCAAAAAGCGAGAAAGTGTCCATTTCTCGCAAATTTCTCGCAAATTTCTGTACTAGTGCAAGTTCAGAGAACCTCGCAGGATCAACTGGAACCATAATTTTAAGATCATTATGGACTCTGTTGAAGAATATGCCAGGAAGTGGGCTAAAAGAGAGGATGTAGAGTTGGACACACTGTCAGAATGGGTCAAATCTGTGAGGAAAATAGTGCGTAGCCGTATTGGTATTGGTAGACTAAGATCACATGTTTGCAGAAGACCCTATTCTGTATTTAAAGATCCTGATGCTGTTAATTGTTTGAATGATATCCATGACAAATATGTTGTCGTTCCTGCTGATAAAGCTGCCAAGAACATTGTATTTGTCTGTAAATAGTATTATTTTGAATGTCTTATAGACGAACTTGGTGTAACTAAGACCTCCACCAACTCCACTTACAGACAATCAATGTTCAGCAAATCTGAAATTTTGGCAAACCATAAGTCATTCATGGATAATTTTAATATTACAACACAAGGATGACCATAATAAGTTGCCTAGCTTATACTGGATACCAAAGCTCCACAAAACACCTTACAAAGCTAGGTTTATCGCAGGATCTTCAAAATGTTCAACAACAGAGTTATGGAAGATACTGACTTCTGTTCTTTGTACTGTTAAACGGGGACTTCAAGCATACTGTGATGTTGTCTTTTCTCGGAGTGGTATAAATCAAATGTGGATATCAAAAAATTTGAAGGAACTCTTGGAAAATTTGAAATCAAGATCTATTTCAAAAATAACATCTATTAAAACTTTCGATTTTTCCACATTGTATACCACAATACCACATAATAAATTGAAAGAACGCTTGAAAAACATCAACCAAGCATTTTTCTACAAAAACGGTTCACGCCGTGACAAATATGTGGTATTAGGGTATAATTCTACATATTTTGTTAAAAATGTTACTAATGTTAAATTGTTTTATACCGAGAAAGACATTATCAGTATGCTTGATTTCCTCATCGACAACATATTCGTAGAATTTGGAGGACACATTTTCCAACAGTGTATAGGAATTCCTATGGGCACTAACTGTGCTCTCTTGCTTGCAGACTTATTTCTGTTCTCATACGAGGCAGAATTTATCCAGAACCTAATCAAACAGAAAAAGGTCTCTGTAGCTCGAACTTTCAATCTAACACATAGATACAAAGACGATGTTATTTCAATGAATAACTGAATTCAGTAAATATCTCGCTATCATTTATCGTCCAGAATTGGAGATTAAAGATACTACAGAAACGGCCTTTTCTGCTTCATATTTCGACATTTTACTTGAATTTGACTCTAATGGTCACCTTTCTACCAGGCTATATGACAAGAGAGATGATTTCAACTTTAGTATCTTCAATTTTCCACACCTCATAAGTAATATTCCACTCTCACCAGCTTATGGGGTATACATTTCCCTGCTTATTCGATATGCTAGAGCATGCAGTTCGTATGGTGATTTTGTAGAGAGACATGGCCATCTCTCTTACAAACTGTTAAATCAAGGTTACACCAGAGCAAGACTTGTCTCTACATTCAAAAGCTTTTTTTGGCAGGTATCGTAAGCTGGTAGATAAATACAATATCTCTCTTCGACAAATGATCACGATGGCATCGGTGACATTGGGCCTTAGTTAGTGACCACTACCTATCTGACTTATAGATTGATATATGGTGGGTGCCACATGAGGGGCAGGATGCGCTTACTATTTTTGAAACACCTGACATCACTTCTTGGTCTTCTGGCCAGAGGCCCATATATCTTTCTTTGATTTCTGTATTTATATCTCCATCTACCCCGAAGACCATAGTTTCTGTTGCGTATTGCAATTCATTATTATAACCTGCAATCGCCGGACCCAAAAGAATGACCATGTTAGACCGTAAGAGAAGTAAATTGGGCAAAACGGCTATATCAAGGTGGACACCTGTATTCGTTATTGTGTCTTGATATCGCCGATAACTGATTACTTTGTCGGTATTACGAATTTCATCTTCGAGGAGAACGCCAAATTCTTTTCGAACTTGCTCTGCACTGCCAGTATCGCCCACATTGGTACTACGAATATTCGCTTGTGCATCCAGGATGCAATATACATATGCTTCAAGGCTTTCATTGAGGCTAGCGAGACCGGCCTTTCTTAATCCCGAGTCTCCCTTCAGAGAGATGAAACTATTGTATTGCCCCTCAGATCCATCATTTCGGAAGAAATAATAGTGTGGTCGGTCTTTGTCGGGCAGCACATTTTTTTACTTTCCAAAAATGGTATGTGTATAGAAAACATTATTCGAGGAGAGGAAAAAGTCATGGCCATTGTATACAGCCGCAGGCTGCCGAACAGGACCACGATTAGTGTAATATTCATAACCATAACCAAGACCTGAGTTTTGAGACTTCCCACCATGATATCGAAAGTCGGACTTCGTGGGACTTATATTTCCAGAATGAACGTATTTGCGGTGGAAATTTGCTGTCCAGGAGATGGGCGAATGAAATACCACAGCCAGTGGTGCTGCACCATACGGCAAAATTTAATTTCTGGTCCCAGTATTTCATGTGCGGGCCGCCCAACCAGACATTACTTTCTTTCGCTGATCAATGAGTGATTATGTTATCTTTGAATATATCCCGCGCGCGGAAAGTAAACTTATCTGTCAGCGTTACATATATTTCTAAGTCCATTAGAAGGGGTTTTATGTCGTTCGGTTTAGGAGGAATATCGGCATGTTGTACTGTTGGTGTATGACCGCCAGTGGTTTTATTCAGTTGAAAGGCAATCGGGAATGCATTAGTGTGTTCTGTACTCATGATTCCAATATGTGTCTATATACACAAATATTTTAATGGAGGAGAATTTTCATATTCATAGTCCACTACCTAATTTCTTCTCACATTCCAGACCGTGCTGATACTGTGTTTCGGATACAGGTTTAAACGAATTTTTTTATTTTTTAATAAGAATAGATAACAAATTGCAAACAATGGAGAATTTCATAAAATCATCAGCAGCGGTGAATGCATTGAAAGCAACAGTGCCTTTGGAACAGGCCTCAGGTTCAGCGGCAGATGCCTGATCCATAATAGAGATGAAGCATGAAAAACTACTCTGTATCGTTGCAAGTGGTCAAAGTAAGTTATTTTTTGGTAAGGAGATTTCAGTTGGAGACGTGGAAAAGTGGAATGATGATTCGATCACACAAGCCTTTAAAGTCTATGAAGCGAAATACAGTTCTCTCATAAGTGATACCGTCACTCAAAGTTTCATAGATCTAGGAGCCCGTGCAATAAGTCAGGTAGTTCCAATCGATGACCGAGATAACTATGCCACTGATCTTAAAAAGGATTTTATTCTAAACAGTGAAATAAAATGGATATCAGGATGCATAGCCCACACATTGGGGCCCCTACTTGCTCTAGTTTCCACCGGTTTAATAATGGGTATACATGGAGATTTTTAAAAAATCGGTCTTAATATAATTAAGATTCAACTTCGCAAGCACCGCAAATGGTTTCACCGACCCAGCAAACAGAAACGGCCCTGCCGGCCCCTCCAATGGCTATGCTGCAACACAACATAGAGAAAATTACCCTCCCGACGAAACATCCAGGGAGAGTGGTTGCAGGGAAGTGATTAGCAGAATGGAACAGACAGCACAAAGGGAAGGAGCACCAAGTGATAGCGCAGTGTCAAGCGATATCGGTGACTAATGACAGTATGGCTGAGGCAGACTGTGTCAGCTTACCGGGTATGCCACAACAGTGTGACAGATGGTATAATAAATGTTATCTTGTTTTAGGAATTATAGGAGTTTCATTGAGTGCATTAGGACTATATTGAGGGCGTGCTCGGCATATTTGTCCACTTACACGTCCGAGTCCCCCTCAGAATGTGCTTACGCATGAGCCCCTTCGGAACACGGCTACAGAGCCCCTATTGGAATGGAGCGCTCAACCAGGTCCTGGTCCCCTTCATTGTAAGAGATGGATTAGAATTTTTTTATTTTTCTATTTTATATACACACAGCAATCATGGATACTAAAACAGTTGTAAACACAATGTATGATGGTATTGTAATCGCTGGACTTACGATGGGATATCTAATGATCTCCAGCAAATTTATGAAGATGGATATGGGTGATCCAAGCCGGCCAAATCCCACTCGATTACCAAATTTAGGGGGAGCGACTGCTGCTGCAGTTGCGACCAAAGATCTCCTTGAACAGAAAAATATTATCCTGCAGAACCTTATACTTTGTAATGTATATAGACAACCATGGCGGCACCTGTAGGAATGACAGTTCTCGGTGCTGTATTAAATGCAACGGCATTCACAGGGGGAAATATAATCAGTCAAAAGCTTAGCAGGAATGGTAGTGCTCTTATTGAAAAAAAAATTAGACATGATAAGGCCCTAGAAAAATTTGAACATGACTGCAATGTCTGGTCAGAAAAAAGATTACTCAAGGCTGATTGGGAAAGAGAAAATCAGGTAAAAGATATGCATGCTGCAGCTGAATTAAGAGATACAGATGCGGAAATCCTGAAAGAAGCAGCGGCGACCTTTCGGAATGGTTCTGAAGGGACTGCGTCAGTGCGTTCCGAAGGGTCAGTTCAATTCTCAGATTACTATCAGCCCAGTCCCGAGCAAAAAAATATGATATTATCTATATTGCTTGGGGATTGGTCATAGGATGGTTTGTGGTGATGCGCTAGCAGTTGTATCCAAATACGCATTGAACTCATCCATCTTGAGCCCTTTCTCAATGGCATGGAAATTGAGCTGTTTTTAATGTCATAGGTGACCTTTTCACTTATTTCTATTGTATCCAGGATGGGAAGTATTTATAAATAGTCCGAGGTTTTTGCCTGTATCTACTGGCTCTCCGAGTTGCTTGTAACGTAATTTCCGGTCACTATTTATCACAGGGTTGTCCTCACATCTGTCTGAAAAGCCGACGAGGTTACGACGAAGTTACTTGGATTATTAAAAAAGACTTTAACATCTCTTGCTAGTGTTAGATAAACATGACCTGTCGACAGACTTTTTTCGAAATTGATTTTCTGCTGCATCCCGATTGCTTCATTGAGGGTATCAATATTGTAGTTACCTGGACAAATTGTTTTAGTCTTCTTCGGTTTATTGCCTTCTTGATATTTTATTACATTATTCGGCCTCGTCATGTTATGCCACGAATTGTAAAGTTCGCACTCTAGCAGTGTTATTTTGGTAAACTGTGTTTTGTCAATGCTAGGGTCAAAATTAACAGTAACCCGTTCGCCCATTTTGCTTTCAATCCAGATGATCATCCTCAAGTGTTGTATATTATTACAAGGTATTATTAAATTTTTCACTGTATATACTACAATAATGTCAGGCCCTGTAAACTTTGGTGTAGGTACAAATTACGGACTAAATCTTGAGCTTGAAGATGTGAGTGATGTTAAAGTTAACAATAATACTAAGATCGCAAGTAACCATAAGAAGGATTACGTCCTTCGATATAAAGTTAGAGAAAAATTGTTTGTCTTGGCTGCTGCTGATGTTTAAGAACATGAGCATGCTGTAGATTTTTCGAACTGAAAGATGTAGATGAAATTATAGACGCTAAAAAGGCTGCAAATGATCCTACCCCCTTTACTCTGACATGGAATGGGTCTAGTCAGAAATTTAGGCCTTATAATGTACCGCGTAACATTTTGGATATATTGGATAGTGAAATTGCAAGTGGGGTTGCTGAACTGCCGGGACTCTGAATGTATTTATTTTGACAGTAATGTTAACAAATATAAGTTGCTAGATTTTCGCCGTTGGCTTAAGCCTAATAATCCATATATCATACTACTCAGTATACCAATTCACCTCGAGATAAATCCTTATACAACAATAATGAAATCAGATAATACACTGCGAAGTTGGATAAACTCGGGGAAGAATTATTGCTCATATACAGCTAGCGGGGTTCCAGTAATTTGGGATACAACTTTGCAGAAACTGGGTCAGAAGAGTTTGGGAGATGAGACAGGTGTATTAACTTTGCAGACGGGCAATCAACTGATGACTGATAATTTGAAAATACTTCAGCATGGTTCAGTCCTCATTAGATGCATAAAATTAGGTACAGCAGACGAGTTTGACAATTTAGTTGGAAGTATCGCTATAAAAACAGATTCGAGAACACCTTGCAATATTATCATAACCATAGATAGAGACAAAAAGGATTTAGATATTGTTGCTCATAGTAGTGTAGAAAATAGTAACATTTCATTTGTTTAAAAGATACAACCACTTACACTTTGGATCCTGTACCATTTACCAAACATCTCATTTTATTTGAAATAATGGTCTTCCCGCACATTTTAAGTTCAGAGGAAATTTCTAAAATGTTATCTATCGCGTGAGCTGAAATTAGTCTATACTATTATAGACTCTGTAGGAAGAGAAGGTACTAACTGGCTGTGCTCCCATTGTCTACTGACTGACAACACTGGTAAACCTAATTTATATAGACGCTCGACGCATGACTCATTGTGTTGAGTTTATAAATAGGTCAGCTATGGACGCTTCTCAACATGTTCCGAATGGTGTATGTACACAGATAGTCAATACATGCCCCTACATGGCTGCGGAGTTATATATAGGTCAGCTATCATCTGTGACTCACTGCGTACGCTTGTTTGCACAATAGGCTTATACGCATCAGTGCGTTCCGAAGGAGTCATTGCGATGGCTCCGGGGTAGGGGCTGCAGGGGGGAGATTTCCCACCCCTCCCTGTAGCTATTTTCAGATAAAGGTAAAAATGCTTACGTCACAAAATCCATATTTCCCTTACTACTGTACTTTCTCCTGGCTGAAGCACAGCGCTCTAAGCGGTCACCTTGACTGCAAAGTGGACTCGATTTAACAACATGATCGAGCCACATTTATGTCACGGATTAAGTCGCCAAAACATCGACTATCCATGTTTATTTTTTCATAAGGAAACATTTGAAAAGTAAGTGATCCGCCCAGTGAGTAATTTACACGGTAAAAAATGTCAAAAGTTACTACAAGTGGGGCTTTAAATTGTATTTAGAGACATTGAACAGTTTTGTCGATAAACTATTAACACTGCATCACAAATGAAGTTGCTTTCTTGGTATTGGATACAGATCTGAGTATACTATCAGACATTTGAGAGTGCCCTGTTAATTTACAGGTAATTTTCATATTTGAAGAATTTGTGCATTTAAAACTACGAGTCCATCTCATATATACAAATATGGATTTTATAATAATTTCTCTTTGACATTAGCAAATTAACGTATTTCATGAACACAATTAGTCGTGAAAGTTTAAAGAAGCACTTCCACTTTGTAATATTATGAAAACATGTTTTTTCTTACTGACTCGATGACCAAAAACAAAAGGGGAAGTTAGCTGATGACACTAGAGGTAAAGGCATAATATTGCAAACAAAATCTTTGTGGTGCGTGGGAAGTTCGTACTATATAATCGTGCACGTGCGGAAGTGTGTTGTTGATCAAACATTGTAGCTTATTGTGGACACCCTAGGATAACGTCAATAAGCACAACAAACATTCGGGGTAATTCGGGTCAAAATCGGAAACGATCACAAAACATTGCGAAGTGAAAAATACAATTGGGAAATGACATATTTTTATTGATTTCAAACGATCCGTGCGCAGTCGCAACGTCAAACATCGACCTTCAGCAATGAAATAATGTTTTAAGAATATTACAAAGAGGGAGTGCCATTTAAATAACTTTCAGATAGTTCTCTTTCATTTGAAGAACTCACAGAGGTCTGACTATCCTATGAGAGACTATTAAACGCGAAAGTCCCCTACAAAAGGGGGATTATAGTAAGACTATGCAGATGTGAAAAAGCCACGCTATGGGTAAGATGCACTCGATTTGCTCCGAGATTTCCAGAAATTCGACATGTGATCGGTGTTAATTTCCGTCCAATCTCATACATGACACCTGTGAATGTATAGCGACTGCCTTTATGTCGAAAAAAACACGTTGAAAAACACTGTTATTTAATACAGAGAACGCATATTTTCACAAAGCGTGGCTCCAGAACGTCCATTTGACCTCTGTTCTAAATGTTAATGTATACTGCCAATCACGATTACTAAAATTCAAATTGCGGCCTGGGCGATCTTGATCCCTGCGGAGCACAACTAACAGAGCGTACTGACTTATCACTAAAATCACCGTTATGTACCTAAACATACGCATACACAACCACATACAACGTACACGATAAGACACATGTATGAACACGCAAGAAACGGCATTCTCTGTTTGGAGTGTTTGGTGGTCCTGAAACAGTGAAAGGAACCGTTTTGTATGCTGGTCCTGTAAAAGATATGAACATTGAGAGTCACGTGGTTTTGAAGACAATCAAAATTTCATTCCTTCCTTCCTTCCTTCCTTCCTTCCTTCAGACATCAAAACCGAATCTTTTCTCTCACGTTTTGAGGAATTACCTTTGGCATTGTGACAAGTTTGGTCATTGTTTATATCAGTTGATTCAATTCAGTTTAGCTGCTGAGTCGACTTAAAATTTCAGCGTTGATCACATCGTAACCACTGTCACTGGCTACGTCAACATTGTGTTGTTTGATCGATCATCCACACTCATCGACGACCACCACGGCCCTGCACAGCTGTGTCCTGGGGGACTCATCAGCCTCATTAACTTTTTTTACCAATCTATTTCAAAATACTTGGCTGACCATTTACTACAGATTACTAGTAGTTTCCTTTTGCTGAAGTTTTCTGGCTTACATATCGTGCAATACAGTGTATATGGTATTCAAATATGCATGCTCATCCATGGAATTCCGGAACTACGTACAACTTTTCCACTGGGTCTCGGTCACATGCGATTTGCATATTACGAACAGTTGTCGATGTTTTCCGAGGTTACCTATCCGAGGTAACCGGATATGCAACCTGCGCTTACTATCCTTCGGGTCATACCGATGCATACTAAGCTCTAACTGGGGATCGTAACGTTTTAGATCAGTTTTACTCAAAATTTCTTCACCCTTTTCTGTGATTTGTTTCGAAATACCTAAACTTACACTGAAAATACGAATGGGTGAGATTTGTTTTTCAAATTCACAAGTTTTTTTGCATGTCTTCTTGTTCTTTTATTCCCATGCGTCTGTTAGCCGGTTGCAAGCTCCGTGTAATCCGGCGTTTTTTTACCGGTGACCGGCTATTATCTACATCACTGCCTACAAAAAACCCATAAAGCTACAAACAGTAGAAGGTTCTAACTTACGATTGCTTACGATCACAATCTGCTGACGTCCTTAGAGACTATAATTTATTTGCTATACTTCCCCCTTATTGTTTTTGTCTAGTGTGCGCTCGAACCGAGCATGAGACGCCTAGGGCTAGATTTGAACTCAATACAGTGCCTGAGGAAATTCTAAGCTGAAGTAAGTCAAGATTTTCATTTTTTGCTCACGTGTTGACACACGTGGGCATATGTCGCAGCGATGTCTGTCTGTCTGTGTGTCTGTGTGTCTGTGTGTCTGTCTGTCTGTCTGTCTGTCTGTGTGCTCAATATCTCGAAAACGGCTCATCAGATCAGAATCAAATCTGGTACATAGATTCAGTTTGCAAATGGCAAGAACTGATTAGTTTATGGTGGGTGTGGCTTGCTTGCTTTTTGCTCATTTGCATAATTAATGATTTTAGAAAAAACGGCTATACATTGAGAACGACTGCACACAATTTGATGAGATTTGCTACAAATGTTGATCACATCAAGATATATCAGCTGTGCAAGTTATTAAGGGGTGACGTGAAAGATAATTACTAGTTTGCATATTTAATGAAATCTACTAATTAGGCATATATATCTGAATTTACTCGATCAAAATTGACGAAACTTTGTATGCATATTGAGGATACTATGATTTAACATTACTGAAAGTCAATAAGCATTTTTACTTCATCCAAATCCTAATTTGCATATTTAATGACCTTTTGAAATTAAGGATATATATTTGAATTTACATGAACAAAATTGATGAAACTTGCTATGTACATTAAAGATACTATGATAGAACATTATTAAATGTCATTCAGCATTTTTACTTCAGCCAGTTCCTAATTTGCATATTTTATGAACTTTACTAATCAGGGGTATTTATCTGAAATGAGGAGACCACAGTCGACGAAACTGGCTATGTACATTTAAGATACTATGATAGAACATTATTGAAAGTCATTAAGCATTGAACATTAGCCAATTCCTTATTTGCAGATTTAATGAACTTGCATAATCAGGGATATTTATCTGTATTGACTAGACCAAAGTTGACGAAACTTGCTATGTACATAAAGATACTATGATACAACGTTACTGAAAGTCATTAAGCATTTTTACTTCATCCAGCTCCTAATTTGCATATTTAATGAATTTTTGAAATTAGGGATACATGATTGAATTTACATGACCAAAATTGATAAAACTTGCTATGTACATTAAAGACACTATTATGTAGGCTAACATTATTAAAGGCATTAAGCATTTTTGCTTCAGCCAATTCCTAATTTGTGTATTTAATGAACTTTCCTAATTAGGGATATATACTTGGATTTATTTGATCAAAGTTGGCATAACATGCTATGTACATTGATGATTATACCAGGTTATACCAATATTGATAGTCATTTTGCACTTAAGTTTTCGTGTCAGCTAATTTATAGTTTGCATATCGAATGAGCTTTCAAAGTTTGGAATATATAGTTTGAAGGACTTGACCAAAGGCATGCAATTACACTTGCTATATAAAGTGGTGATACAATGACAGCAGTCAAAGAAATTAACTATTTCTATTTCAGCTAATTGCGTATTTGAATACTTAATGACCTATAAAGTTAATCTGTGGTGAATATTGTTCATTATGTTGATCATAATACTTTCAATGAAGTTGCAAACATGTGAAAGGTTGAAATTTACACATAACGTCAATATATAATGAAACACGTGAGCATTTACAGTTCATATCTGGTGTATCTTCCTGCCGAAGCTCGTAATATGTCCATTTCGACGACTGGCTTCCATAACAGCGCCTTCATATTCAAACCACTCGCTGCTGTTGTGAGAAAGTAGCCGTTCATTGTTCGAAAGCCGGGGTTGAAAACTGGCTCCCGTTGGAAATCGCAACAGAATGATGCACACATCTACTCAGACGCAAAAAGTTAGCAAAAATTCAGAGATGTGTTGAAAGCCATGCATCGTTGCTGTTTTATTGAGTAAATTGTATGAGGGAAATTCGTCTCCGAACTCGGCGATACGTTTGGCATTCTGTTTCATAACTTCCTATTTCTATTGCATACCACAGTGGCCATCGCTGTCTATCGAACCACAAACGACTGATTTGAATTCAGTAAATTTTCGATGGGATTCGAACTCATAACGATTGGCATCAAGTCACCTAGCGAAGACATCACAGTCAAGGAAGGTCTGTCGGCCAGACCACAGCCCCTTGACCACTCCACAAACCCTAGTTATAAGCTTGGCTCTAATTGTGTGAACCCTGCACACTTCCGTAATATTCAGGCAAAGGTGATAATCGGTAGGCCCTGGTGTAACAGATAGTTTATGTTTCTCTGATAAGCCAACGATTCAGCAACTGTTTAACCATCCCGCCAAGTGTTTGCCAACAACCAACGTCACTACCACGTTGCCTATTGTGCGCCCACAGCGCTGGACTTTGCCCTTTAGGCAGTGCCATACTATTTTGAATATTAAAAAAAAGTGACTATGTCACTGTTCGCTCCCATATAGTTATCAAAACAAGCCAACAATTGTATGAAACATGGACAGACATACAGACAGACAGGCATACACCGACTGGCAGAGTGATGCCATTGGCCCTCGACAAGTGTGCCTTGGCCCAGGGAGAGTGATAAAGATATAACAAACAGCTGAATGTAAGGATAAAATAGTTAAATATACAGAATATAGGCCTACAGGCACTCAGGGTGAATATGTTACACTAACGTGATTAGTTTCTTTTCCTTTTCTACTTCTGTGATGATGTTTAAGACAATCCATCTGCAAGGAAGTTTATGTATCGACCAATATGTTATCTTTTACAAGCACACAGCAAGCTGTTCTTGATTTTCCATTTTATGGGAGCTAAAGACTTTACCAAAACACAAAATTTTAGATATTTCTCTGAAAATTTAAAACAAGCAACCTAGCAGTTGATGGAGCTTGGTTTATGTTATGTACAGAATAACTTTTTATGACGCATGTGTTGATGAAGGAGTAATTTTTGCGAGTTCACTTAAGGTCGGCCTGACAAAAACTAGCTAAAAAAATACCTACGGTAATTAAAGATTTTATCATAATTTAAGCATATTTTATTAAAATCATCTATGAGAACATGTCTGGTAAACATCAAAGCTATCAGACAAGTGGTTTTTGAGGAAAAAAATTTCGACCAAAAAATGGCAAAAAATTGCCGCAAAATTCAAAATTCCAGATTTTAACCTAATATCAATATATCATATTAACAAAAACCCTAGGAACCTGTTCACCAAAGCAATCTGACTAGTAAATTTTGAGAAACAAATTTTTTGACCAAAAATGAGAAAAATTGCCCCCAAAATACAAAATTGCAGACTTCATACTTATTACAATCTATCTTAGTAACATGAACTCTAGGAACCTGTACACCAAATATCAAGGGTACCAGATCAGGACCTGTACACCAAATATCAAAGTTACAAGATAAGTAGTTTTAGGAGAAATTTTTTTTGACCCAAAAAGGCAAAAATTACCCTCAAAATAAAAAAAACGTCAGTTTCAACCTAACTTCAATACATTATATCGAGATAAATCTTAGATACCTGTATACCAAATATCAAAGCTATCGGATCAGCAGTTTTTGGATAAAAAAATTTTCGACCAAAAATAATCCCAAAATCGTCCCAAAATGACAAATATGATAATATCAATACAATTTGTACAAACTTGACTGAGGTCATCCCGAGGAACATGAATACCAACTTTCAAAGTAATCAGATGAGCGATTTCAGAGAACATGATTTTTTGACTAAAACAGAAAAAAATACCCTAAAAATACAAATATGCAAATATCACCCCAATGTGTGCACACATAATTTAGAATACCTAAGGGAATCTGCATACTAAGTTTCAACCCAATCTGACCAATGCTTACGGAGTTTCAGCCATTTGCAGGATTTTTCCTTTTTTTTCCTTTTGTCCCCTCATTTGCAAATTTTTGGCACTGACATGTTCATTTGAACAAATTCAAACTCCACCCCTAGTTGCATCTGTACACCAAATACTGAGACGGCAGCCATTGCGGTTAAGAAGTTTTTGATCTGGACGGACTAACATACATACATACATAGACACAGACGCCATTTTGCCACCTTATAAGAATATCTCCCATTTGCATATATATATATGCATATATTGGAGCTAATAAAACTGGGCAGACCTCTTTGTAAATTGATAGTCACTTGTCAGAGGTTTCTGAAACGTGCTACAGATTATTATTCTTACATGAAAAACTGGGGAAGAAGCAATTTTCTTGTTTCTGACCAAT
Organism: Ptychodera flava; assembly: GCA_001465055.1. Lineage (NCBI taxonomy): Eukaryota > Metazoa > Hemichordata > Enteropneusta > Ptychoderidae > Ptychodera > Ptychodera flava. Next base: position 152,004 of record LD353269.1, read on the forward strand.
AACTAGTTTGCATATAAAATGAAGTCTATAATTAGGGACATCTTCCAGAAATTACTTCAGTTACGTTATGAAATTTGTCAGAGGTATTTCTTTCACGGGAGATTGATATACATTGAGAAAATTACGAGAGGCACAGACATTTAGCAAGTTTAACAAATTGTAAATTTGTGCAGTCATTACTTTACATCCACTTATGAACTGGGTATTATCAAACTTGCTGGACATATTGTTCTCACACAGAATGAATTGTTATCCCACATCCGTTGCATTTCTCAATCAAAAATGGGGATTTGCATAGCAATGCATAGCAAATGCACTTTTCTAATTTGTGCATTTTCATTTTTGTATTAAATCACGTTAGCATATTCACTTAAATCTGGTTACCGCTAGCGAGCCCCTCAGTTATTTCTTTGAGAAACTCCTAATCCTCTTTATTTGTGTCGAAGGTACTCACATGAACAGTGCCAAGAACTACTGAAACGCCTGGAAGATACTATAAAGTTTGAACAAATGGAAATTGGAATATTTCTGGAAAAGCACGGGTTGACGGAGTATAGTAAATTATTTGATGCCGAGAGAATTATGTATGCTGGGGAATTGGTAGATGCCTATGACGAATTATTAGAATTGGTCAAGCCAAATATGAAAATAGGGTCTTATGCAAGATACCGGAAGAGTGTCACAAAAGAGAGTAAGTATCAGTAAATCGCCTGCACAGATTGTTGTATTGCAAACCTCGGACTTTACCTAAAAGTAAGGCTGCTTTCAAAAAATGGTGAGGGGGGGGGGGAGCTGAAGGAATCGCGATTGAAACCTTATTTTTTTCAGATCCCCCTCAATACCCTAAAAAATTTTCAAGTCCCCCCTACAAATTACCATATACCCGCATATTTATTAGGAATGCACGCAGAGTAAAAAGAAACATGTATTGTGTAGTTCTGCACGCAGATGTTCAACACAACCTCTTATCAGCAGGTTGTAGAACCATATACCTCGGGCAAGTTCTTAAATTGATTCATTTTTAAATGCATCAGTGGACTTTTTGTATTTCTCAGTCTAAGCCGACTTGAGTTTATCTAACCCTGGCAAGGCAATGGCACCAGCTGAAAGCCCACAAAATGACAATTATAAGAGAGTACGGAAATTGTGTATTCCTGGCTACGTTTTACCAAATTGTGAAACGATGAGCATAATGACGTTCCGAAAAATGGTTCTTTTTCTAAAGTACAGGACAATATACAACTTAGATGCCACTTATAAATGCTTTACAAAATTAACAATACTGGAAGATTAAATTATTCCATCAAATTAATGTTTTAATCTCAGAAATCTTGGGTGTAATAACGGCAAATTTGATAAAAAATAAATGATTCCATTTAGTCACACATTTTCCCATTTAAATCAGAGTCTTTACTATTCAAAGTTTTTACTTTTGTGTTATTATACGATGAGATGTGAAAATTTCATTCACTGCATGAACTTGAAATGAATGGTTTTATATATTGATTGTAAGTGATTTTAGAAAAACTGACTTTTCATCGTACATTTGTATGAAATCAAGTATGGTGACCCCATCTTTTTTCTCTAATATTTGATTGTTCTCATATGCCAGAACTTAAAAATCCATGGTAACTGTTAGTCTCCTAGTCTTCTATGTGTTGTTCTCTGGCTGGATCTTGTGTACAAGTAGATGTATGTTTCACTGTCAATTGAATGTCCTATGACCGAAACTCGTCTTAACTACATCAGAGTCAGAGCTACATGTATCACTCTCACGGCCAGTAGGTAGTAGCAGGGCAGTAGTTGTAAGAACTTTTTATTTTGACAACACTTTTGGTCAGTTTATACAATTGCGTTCTACTCCCTACAGCATGTTGAGCTGTCAAGTATTCAGCTTGCCAACACAGCCGACGTGCACCGTGCATTTGTATCATTCAATTATCACCAACATTTAGACAAACGGGTTTTGATGACAAACTGAATATTGTGTTTTCAGCATGCTGTAGAGAGACACCAAGAAACTGTGTGTGATACACTGCATAGAAATATTGAAAAAAAATTATCGACAGTTGCAGCTCCTGCCCCATTACACCATTACAAGACCAACTTGTTTTACGAAAATTTAATGGCATTCATACATTTTTAGATTTTTTCGAGATTAAAGACATAAAATGCGACAAAACGGTTCTGTTTAATTATTACTCACATTAGAACCATTGGACGACATCAAATGTTTGGAGTAAAAATATTTTCAGGCCCCCCCTATAGGCAGAGCAAAACTTTCAAGTCCCCCCCTCGACTACCCCAAACATTTTCGAATCTCTCCTGAATTCCGCAAGCCCCCCCTTCACCATTTTTTTGAATGCAGCCTAACAGTGTATCTATCCCTTTGCCATGCCTCGCACCCTTATATAATGAATTTATCGTTACCTAGATACTCAGGGCAACACCTCACGTGAAACAAGGGAATATAATATAAATTGTATTTATTTTTAGAAAAATCCCGTGAGTACATCGAGACTGAGCTGCAAGGAGATCTCGAGAAGCTGGAGAGGCAATTCACTGAAGCTTCAGGGAAAATTGGGGCTAAATTGAAGAGTTTCCTCAAAGATTTAGAACCGGTTATGAATGAGCTATCGCAACTCATCAAAGACGAAAAAAAGCGAAGAGAAATCTATATTGGTCTTGCTGTAAGCGGTGTTGTGGTCCTTGCAGCTGCATATGGTGCAGTTGCAATACCCTGTCTCGTATGGGGTATTAAAGGACTTATTACATGTTTTGAGGTTGAATCATTGGCCTTAACTGCGTATGGTGGGCTCACAGCGCTTTTTGGTACCGCTGCCATTTCCGGGATAAGTTCTACAGTTTACAAAGAACAAGACAGTAAGATGTGACATTGTTTTATAATTTACAATTTATTTTGGGCATCATACACACAACAGGTATACAAACAGTGTGGCAAGGTACATATTGCGCACAGCTTAACACATTATATTTCAACATTACAAGAATCAGAAAGGTGGCAATACATTACTGTGATATGAAGCATGAAATGAAAACAAAGTAAATGCGAATAGGTCACATGTATTTGAATATTCACCAACTTGTTTAAAGAAATGTTCGCGCTGAGAACACAACTAGAATGTTCTATCCTTTTGCTAGAAGTTGGTGACATTCATTACATCTATTGCTTACTTTCTTACTTTCCTCATTAGTCCTGCGGAGGACTGATAGATTAGGTCCCGTCCGTCTGTCCGTGCGCTTGTCATCTGCGATTCAAGACTCGTCTTTGAAGCAATCATTGTATAACTGGACATAAATATATAGGACCCTATGGTGATGCTCGCCACTTTTTTCACGAAACATCTCGATTTGGTAGCCAAGGATTCACGATTTTTGGATGTTCACAGCTATGTTTTCTGGATCTGAATCTAAATTATCTTGATATCTGGTGTTCGAAGCTGTATTCCCTTAATCCGAGTCTGAAGCCACTGTAAGTAGCTGATGACGTAAACACCGGACCGCACCATTATTTTTGGGACGACTATTAGCCTGCACCATTATTAATGGAGGCGACTGTTAGTTAACAAAGGCAGTTGTCAAGGTCACAAGTTAGGTCGAAGGACAGTCTGATTAAAATCAGATGTAGAGTACGGCGACGTCTACTCACGCGTACGCGGTATTTTGTTGCTGAACTCTACATCTGATTTTAATCAGAGTGGTCGCGGGACTGATGAGGTTTTGAATAATAGGTTAGTGCTAGGCCAAGGAGCATTGATGAACATGAGCCGTCGGAAAGCTTTACAGTGAAAACTGACCTTTCTGCCGAAACTGTTGGTTTGAGGTACAGTAATTGATATAAGCAGTATGTCAGTACAACTCCGCAGGGATGTAATTAAATCTGAGACTGTTTATATTAAATCAAGCAATAAATCTTAGGCTTTGTATATATTAAAATTGATATCAAGTCACCAAGCATGACGAGCTGTAAATCCAGTCTGCTATTAGCAGTCCGGGTCATTTCCAAAATTGGCGACTCATTATGATAATGTATTCCGGCGTTTAGCCAATCATCGACCAGATTACATCATTAATAAAGTACAGGTCACGCTGGGTCACAAATTACCCACAAAGTGTGATCGGCAGTTTTGGGCCGCTTATTAAGCCCCCGTCTTGTGAATTTCGACGAATTTCGACTGTCAACATAATCCACGTGTTCTGCAGAAGGTCATGTCCAACAAAGAGTCCGATGAGTGAAGAAATTTTCGAAATATTGACGATTCATTTCTACCCCCAGTTAATCGATTTCGCTCAAGTACCGAGAATCATTTTGTGGATGTTCGTCATCTGTATTAGGAATACTGTTATAAAGGTTATTTGTGTGGGTAGGCAATCCGTGGCACATTTCGGCCATCCAATAAACCAATTTGCACCTTCAAAAAAGAAAATCGAAATGGAGCTAATTTTCAATTTTCATATGGTTTCACCATCTTGATTATTAACTTTTAGGCCCATTTCTAAATTTAAAATCTTTGGGCTGAGATTGAAATAATGGAAACAGGTGTATACTGCTGTGAGGATGGCACTTTACGGCCACTCAAATTTCCCTGTAACAAACGCTATTTCCCACAATATGTATTTCCGTTTTTCCAATTTTCAATTTACCAAATATCTTATTCTTCTATTTTATTTTGGGCGTGGCAGCTGATAGTATCTATCTTTGGCCTAGGAATGCATCAAATTGTGACAGTTATTTGCGCGGGTAACTTGTTCAATGGATCGAGTAACGAACATACAAGGAACAATAGTGTTGCGGCCGCCGGAAAGGAAAGTCCGATATAATCAGTTTGACCTGACCTGCTGAAGTTTTGCGCGCTTCCCGTCAATGTCGCAAACTGGAACGTTGTGTAAAATTGTGACAGCCATCAGCCCGATCAGAGTGCAGCATCCACATTTAATTTTATCTGATCAATTTATTCAGCTGTCAATCTTTGTACGCAATGACGTTCTCCTCATAATGATCTATAAAGTACCCCATCAGTTTTAATCCGTATGCCGGCTCACTTTATAAATTGCACCCGTTACAACCCGATCCAAATCTTGACCTTAAAGGCGTTTGATATCATCTTTGAGACATCATCGTCTAACAGTTCGTTCAGAGATACCACTTGCCCTGGGCAAAACATTTTGGAGATGAACACCTATTTTGCGGTGACTTCTTCCTTTATCAACCATTTCTTGAATTTCTAGCGGCTGAACGCACCAACTAATATTCATTGCTTGAAGTGCACGCGCACTCTACCAACCAAAGAACAGTTTTTTTTTTGTCTTCAAGAATGTGAGACGATGTTAGGGACTGGTCAGTTTGTTCAGCCTCGCGCACTCTGCACGTACGTGTGTAGTACATACACTCCAGAGGTTGCAGAAGCCGTCTGAGATAGCGTTCTACATTTGCACTATAAATCGAAAGAAAATGTGTTGACATTGCACTTAAACGGTCACTACTCTGACAATTTGTAGCTGTGGAAACGCAGTTATTGTTGGCGGGGTAGCGTGGCCGCTATGCGGGTTATCAAAAGCAGGTGCCGCCAACTGGTAAATTTCATCAATTTTGCAAAATCATTACAACATGTTTTGAAGGCTGATATACTGATTTTACTTATTTTTGACTTTGACCTAAAATTTGGAGGGGAAAGTAGAGCTGTTCGTAGCTGCCCTCCCACTGGCATACACAGAAAATGTGCCTGGCATACACGGAAAATGTGCCCTCCCACAGAATTTTGATGCCCACTGCTCTCCAGTATCTATGGTCTACCCGATCCCCTCTCCCCACAACAATGCAAGCTCCCCACTGCCCTCTCCCCACTACTGAAATTTCTCATTGCCTACTAGATGCCCTCCAGGCAACCCAGATCAACGCAAAACCCTTGGAGCAGCTAGCAGTATACCTTGGAACATTGCTCCCCTCTAAGTTAGGCACTCAATCTCCCCTCAAGTTCAAAAATTTTCTCCCCGCCCGCTGAAAATAATGAATTTTCTCCCTGCCCACGGTAAATATCGATTTTTTCTCCCCGCCCGCTGAGTAGTTTTTAAATTTGACCGCCCGCTGACAAGTTGCGCACGAACAGCTTTTTACACGAACAGCTCAACTGGCGGCACCTGCAAAAGGTAGGGTTGACCTTTTGATGACCTGCATAGCCACGCACCCTCCCCCGCCAACAGATAGCTGCGTTTCCACAGCTAGACAATTTGATGTCCCGGTGAAGAATGTAAGATGTATAATAATAAGGTTATCACGAAAATACCGCAAACGATGCACCAGGACAGTGGCGCCGTGCATCGCCCTCCGCTTCGCGATACGCTGCGCCAATGTCCTCGTGCATCCTTTGCAGTATTTTCGTAATAACCTCATATTAGTAAAGTTACGCGCCCGAAAGGCGCGCCGAAAAATGAAACTGAATGATGAAAGTCATGGCTAGCACAATGCATTTGATGCATTTTAGGCAAGTATGAGCCCGTGTCGAAACTTAAAAACACACTGACCCCATAATTGGGCATTTCAAAATAGGTGACACCATCACCAAAGTGAAAAGCAGGGTGATCCCCATGAATCCACCGGCCTCCAAGGCCGAAGAAACTGACCAGTCCCTCATTCCCGCTAATTTTTAAAAGTATCTATGCCAATTATCGTAACCAAGTGCCGCCCCAGTACATTTGGTCACACTGAGATAAATGTTGCACCTTAATTCCAACTCGATACAGTTATTTCCGCCATAGTATGAAAAGATACTGAGCCACGCCCCGAATGAAATGGGAAAATCGGACATTTGGTATATTGGAAATTGAAAAAACGGAAATACGTATTGTTGGAAATAGAGTTTGTCAGAGGGAAATTTGAATGGCCGTGAAGTGCCATCCTTACAGCAGTATAATCCGTGGCACTTTGCGGCCACTCCATTTTCTAATTTAGGTATTCCATTAGAAAATAGAAGTTAGGCTATAATCAATTTTTGAACGTTTTTTCACGTTGATGAAGCGCATTTTGATCCTTTTCGAAATGAACAAGTTTTTAACAGTGGTGAAATTATGAGAAATTGGTAAAAACCCTTGTGGGGATGGTACTTTGCGGCCAATCAGTATTTCATTTGTAAACGTCATCGTAAATGCTAGTTATCTTAGAAACGTGCGTATTTTCAATCCGTGGCACTTTGCGGCCACTTCATTTTCTAATTTAGGTATTCAATTAAAAAATAGAATGAAGGGTAAGTATCAAATTTCAATAATTTTAGGCGAGCAGATGAAGCGCATTTGGCCTTTTTTTAATTATATTAGATTTTGCCTAAAGTTAAAGAGTGAGAAATAAGTAAAAAGCCTTGTGAGGATGGTACATTGCGGCCAATCAGAATTTTGCTGGAAAAGCTTCATTCGATATTTGAAAATCCTATCTTTTTCAAAATTCTGTTTAACTAATGCCTATTTACTTTCCTTTTAACTTTCCAAAAGTCGTTTGTCAAATCGCATTTCACTTTATCAATGTCCGAATGGCCATATGTCATGTTGAGAAGCAAATTGCAAATTCGATCCAAAATCCTAATATCTATTTGAGTTCAGGCGTGGTCTATTAGAATTCCCCCTGACATAAATGATGGACATCTCAAAACAGCCAATCAGATTGAACCAAACAGTGACAAGATGACGATTGACATATCACTTAAATATTTCAACAAAGTTTTACTTTCCTTTGTCAATGTTTTTTTTTTTTAATTGAATTTTCGGTCACTGTCAAACGTGCTTTCTCCCTCCAACCAAATAGTAGGTAGTAACATGATGAATGGTCATCAGCAGTGAAGCGAATTTCACGGCGTTTGTAAAGAGGGATACCCAACAAATCACAATAGTTTGTGACATACTCTGCGCGTTGAATGTTTTGTTAAACCATGAAGCTTGTCCGTTTCTAGCTCCATGGTTAAACGTTTTGCTACCTTCCTTTCCTTGACTAGACCTGTCCCACACCAAAGTTACATACCTCAGTGGCTGTGCGCGCCGCGAGCATTACAGGCGCCGACGTAGTTGAAAAGTGCTGTCAACCACGGCAGTGCCTGTGGCGAGCATGGTCAAAGTGAAAGTTATAAGCGAATTAGCTCTGCGTGGCAGGGTTGTGTGTTCCCGACGTTATACAGCCTCCCACCACAGGCCGCGGCCGTATAACGCCGGTAACACACAGCCCTGCCATGCAGAGGTGTAAGCGAATCAGCCACAGGCTCTAATGCAGGCCAACCGCCAGCCGTCACCGATGCTATTGTATCAGTGAAGGCTGGCGGTTCGCTTGCATTGAATCAAGAGCCTGTTGAATCAACCGCTCTAAGACACTGTACATATATTACATGTAAATTAAATTGTAATGCGACGTCTTCGTCTGAGAATTATGTTTTATTTAACGAGGTAATATGAGAATGCGTGCATATCAGCAAGCGTTGGGTGTTTGGATCTGGTGGTCGTGTAATTGTTTTGACTCTAAGTCTGACCTCCCCCCAGACAATGTTCCAACTTCATGAACTTCGTAGAGTAAGCTTAGATTTTTTTGTGGTCGGCTGATGTTACCGCTCAGCAGATGATCACAGCTGTGTGTTGGCAACTCAATTTCGAAAACAAACTGTTGAACGTTGAACTGAGGTTGAACAACTTAACAGTCTCGATGTTGACTTAACCGGCATGCTATTTCTGGATAGGACAACTTCCTGTGGCTGAATACAACTAAATTTGCCACCAGAGTAGTTGTATGGGCACGCAATGCTACAACAGTGGAGAAACTGAATAATTAAATCATGTCAATCCCTTCATTTCTGTCAGAAATACTTCCAAAAGACGTACAAGAACAGGCTGATTCGTAATTAGGCGATGA
>LD353269.1:161799-176427 GCA_001465055.1 Ptychodera flava
ACATTGGTCAACGTCCTTGTACCAAGTTTGAATAAAATCGGTTGAGATATGCCTGAGTAATGGCTCTGTACATGAAAAAGAGAAACAAAATAGCCGTACGGCAGCCATATTGGATCGTATCACATAACAAATTGACGTGCATATCTATGTCTTTGGTCAATGTCCCTTGTACCAACTTTGAATAAAATCGGTTAAAACATGCCTGAGTAATGGCTCTGTACATGAAAAAATCGTAATAAAATGGCCGCACGGCAGCCATATTGGATTGTATCACCAAACAAATCGAGGTGCATCTGTATGACATATGAAGTAATCCTTGTACAAAGTTTGAATGAAATCGCTTTTGACATCTCTTACATATCTGCGTGAACGGACAGACAGACGGACGGATGGACGGACGCACGCACGCACGCACGCACGCACGCACGCACGCACGGTGTCCGTTGGGACTAATAACTAACATACTTTACGTTTTGAATAAGGAATAAGGAATAAGTAACAAACTTCACGTTCGAATAAGGAATAAGGAAAAAGGAATAAGTAACAAACTTCGAATAAGGAATAAGGAAAAAGGAATAAGTAACGAATAAGGAATAAGGAAAAAGGAATAAGTAACGAATAAAATCCGTGGCACTTTGCGGCCACTCCATTTTCTAATTTAGGTATTCCATTAGAAAATAGAAATTAGGCTAATAATCAATTTTTAAACGTTTTTTTCACGTTGATGAAGCGCATTTTGGTCCTTTTCGAAATGAACAAGTTTTCAACGGCGGTGAAATTATAAAAAAATTGTAAAAATCCTTGTGAGGATGGCACTTTGCGGCCAATCAGTATTTCATTTGTAAACGTCATCGTAAATGATAGTTATCTTAGAAACGTGCCTATTTTCATTTATGTTAGGTAACTCTGTGCAGTGCGGTGTTCACCTTTCAAAACTGCAAGTGGGAATCGGCGACTGCAACCTAATTTCCAATTTGCCATTTTCCGATTTCCTATTTGAGTTTGGGTGTGGTCTATGCTAAGGAGAGGCGGAGCATGAGATTAGTTATGGCATCTAAATTGATACATGTTAGCTGTGGAAACGCAGCTATCTGTTGGCAGGGTAGCGTGCGTCACTATGCGGTCATACCCCGCCACGGCGGGTTGACCTTTTTATGACCGCATAGTGACACACGATACCCCGCCAAGAGATAGCTGCATGTCCACAGCTAGATACATGTCTAAGCATTCCCGTGAATATTACGATTAGGCTAACCATAATTCAGTTCGCCGCCTACTTACGAATCAGCCTGTTCTTGTACGTTTTTTGAAGTATTTCTGACAGAAATGAAAGGATTGACATAATTAATTATTCATTTTCTCCACCGTTATAGCATTGCATGCCCATACAACTACTCCGGTGGCAAAATTAGATTGTATTCAGATACAGGAAGTTGTCCTATCCAGAAATATCATGCCGGTCAAGATAGTCAACATCGAGACTGTTAAGTTGTTCAACCTCAGTTCAACGTTCAACCGTTGGTTTTCAAAATTGAGTTGCCAACACACAGCTGTGATCATTTGCCTAGCGGTAACATCTGCCGACCACCAAAAAATCTAAGCTTAGGCTGCGTTCACAAATAACGATTAGGGGGGCTGGAGGAATCGCGATTGAAATCTTTTTTTTAAGATGCCCCCCCTCAATACCCTAAAAAATTCCAAATGCCCTCCCTCTATATGATCAAAAATTTTCAAGGCCCCCCAACTATCATAGGCCCGCATATTTGTAAAGGATGTGCGCGCAGAAATAATAAACTCGTATTGCGCCGTTCTGCTCACAGATGTTCAACACTACCTGTTATTAGCACTCTCTATAGTCATATTCCCAAAGCAAGTTCTTTAAACGCATCAGTAAACTTTTTGGATTTGTTGGTCTAAGCCAACTTGAGTTAATCCAACTCTGGATAGGTCAACTGCTCCTGCCAAAGAGTATACAAAATGACGATCATGAAAGAGTAGGCAAATTGTGAATTCTGGCTACTTGCCATATTGTAAAAAACTGAGCACAGTGACATACCAAAACTTTGTTTCGAAAGTACAAGACATATATGAATTAGATGCTACTCAAAATTGACAATACTGGAAGGTTAAAATATTCCATCAAATAAATATTTTCATCTCTGAACTTTTGGGTGTAATAATTGCAAATTTGGTTAAAAAATAAATAATTCCATTTAGTGATATATTTTTTCATTTCATCTTTACTGTTCAAAGTTTTACTTTTGTATTATTTTATGACAAGAATGTGAAAATTTAGAAAATCAATCATGGTGACCCCATCTTTTTTCTTTAATATTTGATTATTCTCATATGCCAGAATTCAAAAATTTCCATGTGTTCATCCATGTATGGCTAACTGGCCTGATCTTCTTTAGTAATGTTTCACTGTCATGAGCGTCATTTGACACAAACTCTTCTTCAACTAACATGTACATCAGAGTCAGAGCTATCTCTGTCACTGTTCAGGTATGCAGTAACAGTGACACTACAGTAGCAGGGCAGTATCTGATAATTTTGACAATATTTTTGCTCAGTTTATACAACTGCGTTCTTGTTCTACTCCCTACAGCATGTTAAACTGTCCAGTATTCAGCTTGCTATCACAGCCTATGTATGTGTACCATGCATTTGTATCACTGACAACTGACTGTAAGTCTGGACTCTAATCAAACTATCACCTAATACATATTTATATATACAGGCTTTGTCGACAATCTGAACATTGTGTGTTCGAGCATGCTGTAGGGAGACAGCAAGAAACTGTAGTTTATATATTGCATAGAAATATTGCAAAAATCATCAACAGTTGCAGCTTTAGCCCTGTTACTAGGCTCAAGTTTGATTTTTTTATGACAAATCACACATATTTAGATTTTTTCGAGATAAAAGTCATGGAATGTGACAAAATGATTCTAGATTCTGTTAAATTACTACTAACATTACAACATTTGGATGACACAAAACTGGTATTAATTTTTCATTAAATTACCTACAAAAACTTGGAATTGGAAAATGTAAAACATAAAAGGGAACCAAAAAATTTTCAAGTCCCCCTCACAGGTAGTGCAAAATTTTCAAGTCTCCCCCTCTACTACCCCCAATTTTCGAATCCCCCTGAATTACTCCAGCCCCCCCCCCAATCGGTTTTTTTCTTGTGAACGCAGCCTTACTCTACGAAGTACATGAAGTTGGAGCATTGTCTGACGGGTAGGTCAGACTTAGAGTCAACGACACCACCACCAGATCCAAACACTCCATGCTTGCTGATATGCACGCATTCTCATGTTACCTTGTTAAATAAAACATAATTCTCTGACGAAGACGTCGCATTACAATTTATCTTACTTGTAATATATGTATAGTGTCTCAGAGCGGTTGATTCCACAGGCTCTTGATTCAATGCAGGCAAACAGCCAGCCGTCACTGATACGATAGCATCGTTGAAGGCTGGCCTGCATTAGAGCCTCTGGCTCAGTGATTCGCTTATACCTCTGCATGGCAGGGATGTGTGTTACTGGCGTTATACGGCCGTATACGGCCTGAGGGTGGGAGGCTGTATAACGCTGGTAACACACAGCCCTGCCACGCAGAGCTAATTCACTTATAACTTTCACTTTTGACCATGCTCGCCATAGGCACCGCCATAGTTGACAGCATTTTCAACTACGTCGGTGCCTGTAATGCTCGCGGCGCGCACAGGCACTGAGGTACGTATGTAACTTTGGTGTGAGACAGCTCTAGCCAAGGAAAGGAAAGTAGCAAAACGTTTAACCATGGAGCTAGAAACGGACAAGCTCCATGGTTTAACAAAACATTCAATGCGCAGAGTATGTCACAAACTTTTGTGATTTGTTGGGTATCCCTCTTTACAAACGCCGTGAAATTCGCTTCACTGCTGATGACCATTCATCATGTTGCCACCTACTATTCGGTTGGAGGGAGAAAGCACATTTGACAGCGACCGAAAATTCAATTCAATTAAAAAACAAAAACAAAAAACAAAGAAAAGTATAACTGTTGAAATATTTAAGTGATATGTCAATCGTCAGCTTGTCACTGTTTGGTTCAATCTGATTGGCTGTTTCGAGATGTCCATCATTAACGTCAAGGGGAATTCTAATAGACAACGCCTAAACTCAAATAGAAATTAGGATTTTGGATCGAATTTGCAGTTTGCTTTTCAACATGTCATATGGCCATTCGGACATTGATAAAGTCAAATGCGATTTGACAAACTACTTTAGGAAAGTTAAAAGGAAAATAAATAGGTATCAGTTAAAAAGAATTTTGAAAAAGATAGGATTTTCAAATATCGAATGAAGTTTTCCAAGCAAAATTCTGATTGGCCACAATGTGCCATCCTCACAAGGCTTTTTACTTATTTCTTACACTTAAACTTTAGGCAAAATCTAATATATTTAGACAACGCCTAAACTCAAATAGAAATTAGGATTTTGGATCGAATTTGCAGTTTGCTTTTCAACATGTCATATGGCCATTCGGACATTGATAAAGTGAAATGCCATTTGACAAACGACTTTAGGAAAGTTAAAAGGAAAATAAATAGGTATCAGTTAAACAGAATTTTGAAAAAGATAGGATTTTCAAATATCGAATGAAGCTTTCCAAGCAAAATTCTGATTGGCCGCAATGTGCCATCCTCACAAGGCTTTTTACTTATTTCTTACACTTAAACTTTAGGCAAAATCTAATATATTTAGAAAAGGGCCAAATGCGCTTTATCTGCTCGCCTAAAATATTTGAAATTTGATAATTACCCTTCATTCTATTTTTTACATGAGGGGAACGCTCCATTAACTTGTACGTACCCGAGTAACCCGAGTTGGTTATCAGAGGATTAATCTCTATGTCAACATATGCGAACAGATTATCTTTTAGTGTAAACAAAACATTAGCACTGCCGGAACTACTTTTAGCATGGCCCATGCCGTAACGGCTCTTGTCCGGCACTCATGATTTCCGACCAGCGTTAAAAGTGCCGTCCAGCACTTGCTGTTACTTTGAGGTCATCATTTAGTTCATAAAATTGCATGAAGTGTTTACAAAAACGATTGTACTATAGAATCCCTTTCAAATAAAATGCTGTTTAAACAATACTAGCAGTTATTAACGTACGCTGATTTTGCATACGAAAAGCTATTTTTGTATGAGAAAGTACGGTAGCGAAAATCAGCACAACAAAACAGGACTTCAGCACAACAAAACAGGACTTTTACTAAAACGTACTCTTTCAATTTCAGTTCAGACTCACATTGCGGAAAGGTGCATGCAATGTAATGAAAGTCACGAGCAAACTTTGGTGTCAACGGATCCAGTCTTTGAATTATCAATGAACACTCACTTATTTTTCTGGTCAAAAGCCAAAGGCTACTTGTCCATCGCAACAAGCCTCTCTGTTTGAATCCGCGTGTTCATTTTTAGCCGGATGCCGGCCAAATTGACCGGCTACTTCCGTATTTTGGCCGGCTACTTCTCAGCAATGTTTCGCTCTCTAGCCCCGAAATTCTGGTTTTGATAATAATATTTTGATATTTGTTGTCTTGCAAGCCGGAGATAACATTTCAGAAGTGCCTATGTGGCTATATGTAATCTAGCAATTTACGCGGTGAACTTGTTGCTATCTAGTATCAGCCTGTAGTACCGCGATCTGCGAACGTGTACTGTACTGGGAATCGCTCTCGAGGTCATCCTTGCTTTCCCGACTACAGACCGAATTATTCCGACGTTCACATCGGGTGTGGCTTACCATTGGACTGACGTTACGCCCACCAATAGCCGGCCATTTCCGAATAAAGCCGACGTTTGTTTCTCTCAAACGCGAAAGAGAAGAAAGTCTCAAACGCGGAAGAGAAAGTCGACGCTTCAGAGCTTTTGTTTTCTACGTAAGAGTAGGGCCTTGTCTTATTGGTAGGTTTTTGATTAAATGTAAAGCGACCAAAAGTTACTGAGTCTCATTTGTCATACTTTTGAAACGCCACGTCAATCCATCCATAGTCGATTATAGATCTACATCGCGTTTTGTGGAGGGGCCGTGGTTAAGCGGAAGGGAAAGTCTACGCGGCAGTCTACGCTTGAAAACTCTGATTTTCTGCGTAAGAGTAGGACTTTGTCTGTTGGTTGCCGGAGGTTTTAGATCAAATCTAAATAAACAAACAATTACTTGGTCTCATTTTTCGTACTTTTGAAACGCTACGTCGATCACAGTGTAAACTTTCAGGTCGACCACAGTCCCTCTATCCACCGGTCTGGAAACGCCTATTGTAAAAGGTGTCAATCACCTGGATCGCACAGCCAAACCGCGATACGAGGGGGAGTCACGTGATAATGCGTAGCTTGGGCTTGTCCTGCATGCCACAGTCCCCGATTGTGTGTACGCTTTTCTCGAATTTTCGCTGTTTTTGGCTCTATTAAGTGTTCTCTGCGTCTATCTACGACACGAAGACAGAAATTATCATATCCTGAAACCGGTGTTTGTTTTTCGTGATCCTTCTCCCATCGTAAATGATGATAGTGTGCGATAATTTCTGGGGTTGATCGCTGCGAGTGTGTTGACGCATGGATGTCTATTTTTTACATCCATGGTTGACGTAGCACAAGCAACGGCTGGAATCACACCGGAAAATTTGTCGTCGCTTTCTCTTGCAATGCTAATATTCAGTGCCTCCAAATACGATCTAAATATGTTTTCTGTGTAATATTCTGTGAAATCATGTCTGTTAACTGAGCAGAATAGGAAAGACAACTGCAGAAATGCATGGATAGAGGAACTGTGGGTCGACCGATATTGCATTATGTGTAAGCTTACTGTGTCACAATCGACTAGTCGACTGCAGGTTGTGTTGTACACATAAAGTGTCGTACAGGTTGACGTTGGGTGTCGTCAATTTGGAATGTTATCAAACATGAACACTCTTTTTCAATTATATTCAAAATCACCAAAAATCAATGGTAAGCTCGCGAATTCGTTTTATTGTGAAATTAATACCGTGAATTAAATCACTGAAAATTGTGCCGTCCGCCGACCGGCCTCGTTAACTGCCTCTACTATATCTCCTTTCTTATAATATGTACGAGTGGCCATACTGTTTACAGACGGATCCGGCTAGCAATTCATTGACTTAAATTCGCTCTTTAGGAGATGTAACGTCACAGGATACGCGCAGCTCTTGGAGTCCTTACTCAGTCCATGGAGGTAGCTACTACCTCCATGCTCAGTCATTACGTTGTTTGCAAGTGCAAGAAAAATCTCGTGGAAAGAACGTTCCATGCTGTTCTGATAACATTTGCATATATGATCAATGCGCGTTACTGAAGTGAAGCGTCCGAAAATAGCAAACTTGAATGAAAGTGAACGAAGAACGATATTTTGTTTCTCAATATTTCTAAAACTTAGTTTAGAGCCTAAATTAAAGAATAAACTAGATTACTTGCATTGAAAAAAGGGCAGTTCACTTTTTCCTGTCAACATAGTTCCATGTGCAAGCATATGTGCGTGCCCGTGGTACTGAGTGAGTCGTTACAGCCCTGACGTTCCTATCATAGCACCAGCTCGATAAGATAATCGCAACAATGGAAAATTAGCACCTTGGGGATTAAAAGTCTTCTGTTTGTCACCCGAGTTGGCAGGCAGCAACTCGGGTTTCAGGTACCATCAATGTTAATGGAGCCTTCCCCTAATGAATTGAATACCTAAATTGGAAAATGGAGTGGCCGCAAAGTGCCACGGATTCAGTATACACCTGTTTCCTAATTTTCAATCTCAGTCCAAAGATTTTAAATTTAGAAATAGGCCTAAAAGTTAATAATCAAGATGGTGAAACCATTTGAAAATTGAAAATTAGCTCCATTTCGATTTTCTTTTTTGAAAATGCAAATTGGTTTATTGGTTGGCCGAATTGTGCCACGGATTGTACGCGTATGGCGTTTGGCAAGAAGGAAGAGCGATGTAAGAGCTTTAAAATGATACCTGTTTTGTAGTTGTCCTACGCAGACTAAAAATGGTACGCAATTTTGAAAATGTATTGACAGAGTGGCCACACAACTGTTCGACATACGGTAGAATTTGTGATCGCTGCCATCTCCGATACAAATGATGGGGTTTTCTGAACGATCTGTGTATGACACTATTTATATTTCGCAGGACTTCAGGCCAGAGTCCAGGAATCACAGCGATATATGGGGTTTTGTTGTCTAAGCCAGAATAAAAATGATACGCGATTTTGAAAATGTGTTTTGACAGAGTGGCCAGACAACTGTTCGACATTATGACAGAATACGGCGCGAGAGTTCGACACAGTATGGCGTACGTAACGAAGGACGCATGTGGAGGTTGCCAGGAAATACAATTTTTACTGATGGCGCGCTGGCCGCTGATTGGCTAATGGGAGGGGAAAATATTATGGTATAGCGTCGCAAATTTTGGAAATGACCCGGACTGATTAGACAATGCCCCAATTCATCACCGTGGGCCAAATAATCTTGTTTGGACTTGGTTACAAGATAATGGTGTTGCAATTGTTACTAACATATTCATTACATTTTAAATCAGTAGAAAATTGCTTCAAACTTCATAACCTGTATCTTTTCATCTTACTTTCAATGTGATGATGTCCTTCCAAAAGCGTAGCATATTTTTACAGTCCTGCAGTTTGACTTCGCCGTCACTTGTAGGGAAACAAGAATCCTCTACATACACTATGTGTCATTTAGAAGTGTACACTGCGCATTCCTACAGGTATTTTAATTTTCTACAATGTGTGCCGCATTGTCGTCGCCTATTTTTCCGTTCATTTTTTTTCCATTTTATTTTCTCATAAGATGCAGTAAGGTTGACGCGATGGGTCTGTATTGACGAACGCGAGAAGCAGAAATAAGCTTTATATTATTTCTTGGCCTCACCATGGACTGTTACGCTGTTAACTTCACTTTAAAGTGGCGAAGCAACAGTACCTTTCTTATTCTATAATATGGATCATTCATCCACATTTGTTTATGTAATCATAATGAAATCACTACTTGTTTAGGGAGTTGATATTGATAGAGGGGAGTCATGAAAACAGTCATTACAGGTAATATCTTCACCATGGATGCAGTCTGGCGGAGACTTGTAGATTTGGTCCCGTCAATCTGTCCGTCCGTCCGCAGCACTTTCTCAGACACACCAGAACCGATATTGTTCAAACGTGGAACAAAGATAGAGTACTATGCATACATATGCATGTCAATTTATTTCGAGATGCGATGCAATATGGCAGCCAGGCGGCTATTTTGTAGCAATTTTTACATGTCTTTGAATCATAACACAACCATCGACATCCCTGAACTGATTTTGTTCAAACTTGCTACATGGAATATGTATTATACTGCGCATAATTCATGTCAATGTACTTTGTGATGCGATCAAATATAACCACCATGTGGACATTTTGTAGCAATTATTTTATGCCTTTAAGGTCAAGAAAAATAAAGAGTTTGTTTCTCATCCTAGACTTATTCCAAAATGATGCGGTGACGCCGGTTATTTTTTACTCTGAAATTTTTTTATTCTTCAATCAACAAGAACTCGGAAAAAAAATTGAAGCAGAATAGGAATGCACGCAGAAAGAAATGCACAGGAGTGTTGCTTTATTATTTTTGTATAGCAAAAGTTCTGCGGTTTGACATTTAGTGCAGCAATGCACAATTTTGACAGCGTAATATTACAGTGACATATGTGTACATTCTGAATGGAATGTTAGTCTCAATTATTTTGTTTATGGTTCTGTTTTATACAGCACTGTGTTATACACTGTCGTCGCTTACAGCAAAAAACAGGATGGTTGAACAGTCTTATATACATTACGTTTAATTTTTTTATGTGGCACACAAGTTTTGTAGATAAAATTGTAGATAAAAAGAACTGGCTCATTTGTGTGTCTGGATAGAACACACAAGGGAATAGCTAAATTAGTTATCGAGTTGATCGTAGAGACCGAAGTTAATTAGGACAGCACTCTGGCTAAACAAACCATAATACAACGTATAGGTACTGATGCCAATCTGTCTAGACACACAAAGATAAACAGTGGAGTGGAGTGTTACATGATTAGTATTTCACTCAAATGAGTCGGTTCTTTTTATCTACAATGTTATCTACAAACTTGTGTGGGACGTACAAAAAAGTAAACGTAATGTATATGAGACTGTCCAACCATCCTGTTTTTTGCTGTATTTTTACGATAATTTTTTATTTCCTCATGAGCATAAAAAGGTTGACGCGGCGGGTCTAACCATAATTCAATCATCCCTAAACCAATTTCGTTCAAACAACGACAATGTATCGACTAGTAACGTTCGTTGCGTGCTGTTTGGGTGTCAAATGTTCCAAGAACAAACAATTCTCTGACTCTGGTCGTTAATAAGCTCAGAACCTTGCCAAATTATATATTTTCTGAAAGCCTAGATATCGGAAAACATTTTTTTTTGTACCACAGTGTTACCATTATTCACATAACTATCACGTGGCAGGTCATTTGCATAACCTTTCAAAAATCGATTTTCCCCATGTTTTGTTTCAGTGCTTAAAGATATCTGGCTCAAATTTGCAGCAATGCAATCTGTCATAACGCTCTTACAAAACGTGTTTCAGATTTTTTACACCTTGCTTGCTTTTTTTGTAGCTCAAATTTAAAGGAAAATTACGGAGGTGTTTTGGAAGTTTTTTTCATAATTGTTACGACAGCTTGTACTCACACTAATTATAGCAAACTATTTCAAAGGATTGAAACAAAACATAGGGAAAACCGATTTTTAAAAGTATATGCAAACTACCTGGCAGATGATTGTTATGTAAACAGTGGTGATGCTGTGGTATTATCATCAACAATATTCCCCTATATTCTAGGCGTTCTGAATATATATAATTTGGTAGGATGCTGAGTTTATTGACTACATGAGAATCGTTCGATTAAAAAGGTCAATTACTTGTTTTGGAACCTTAATTTAAAATTTCTTTAGAAATTGGATACAAAATGTACCATCTTTAGGAGGAGGCGAAATTAAAATGTCAGAATTTTACTTTGAAATGCCCGTCTTTGCCGTGTAAGATCGCCAACAATTTGTTCTGGCTGAAATTGCGGCTGGAATTGGAACCACAACTGAAACCAAAGCTGACCTTGCTGTGACGTCACCTTGTGTGTGCCATAGTACCCAAATAGTTGGTGTAGCATGCAAACAAATTCCTTAAGACTCAAAATAATTTGTCTGCAACTACTGTGCAATTGTCGTCTACACATGATTATCCATAATGCGTTCCCTATCAAATAAGAGGAATCAAATATCCGATTTATGTTTAACATGGTATATTCGAATATAAGCATGCCCTCTAGACTAATTCTCTGAGAACGATCAGAACTATGAATTGAGAACGATTAACTGAAAATCAATCAAAAGGGTACAGGAAGTGAGAACTTTCCTAGGTTCACACTATGTGATGACTCAGGGGTCAAAGGTCAACTTGGTGAGGGGAGTCATGGGACTCATCTCAGTTATCGCCCTCTAACGGTGACTAAACGTATACTTTTACAAAACAGCCTCGACTTACCAAATAACTAAATGGCTGCTTTGGAATAATCACTAAACTAACTCAAAGTTGCATAGAAATACAATTACTAAAGGCTACTTTAACTGACCAGTCTCAAATGAAGATACTGTAAATGTAATCAAAGTCTGTAAGATGGCCATTGTCCGTAACAGTCCACTCATGACTGTAGCCATTTTTCAGCAAACACGTGTATAAGTCTCACAATGGATCAAGGCTATTCAAGGTTCCTTTGGGAGTTCATTCAGCAATAAGCTTACTTAGAATACAAAAGTTCAACTCACAATTATGTGGGGTGTATACGACTATGCTTCAAAACAGGTTGAAGTCTGTTCCTCAAAAAGGGTTGGTACAAGTGATTTCGATGAGAACTATGTTCTTGTCCCTGTGAACGATGTGTCTCAATTGCCATTCACCCACTAACTGAATGAAATCACACTTGTTGTGGCTATATGCACGTTTTGCATAATACACAAAGTAAACATTGGGAGCGGAAATGAAGTGACTCATTGGGTCATGGAACTCTGGCTGATAGTGACACTAGAATTTGTAACTCTACGACCAAATAATGGATGTTAATTTTGACCGTAGCATTCCGGTCCCCTAATTGTGTAGATGTGACTCAGAACAATTGTAAATCCACTATTCTAAACTGGTCAATATTCAATTTAACTTCGTAAACATGAAGAATATACAGTTTATATATCGCTAAAGGTTAAAGCTCTTAGCTGTTTTTGCGTCTTTCTGAAGAATTATCAATGGCGTCGGCTTCTAGGAGCACTTCTGCAAACCTGACGAGTCCCTTCTTGTCTTTCATCACTTCAGTGATTCTGCCCACGGACCAGGAGTTCCTTGGTGCTGTGTTATCAACAATTAACACCACATCTCCAACATTGAGGTTAACGTTTCTTCCGATCTCAAGCGACTCCTGTCTCACTTGTAGTAATGGGAGATATTCTGCCACCCATCTCATCTATAAATCTTTACGTTTCTTCCGATCTCAAGCCACTTCTGTCTCACTTGTAGCAATGGGAGATATTCTGTCACCCATATCTTCCAGAATATATGCGCCACGTACTTCACTTGTCTCCATTGACAGCATACGTAGTTGTCATTCTTCTGAAACAAGCCGGATGGCAGGGCTTGTTTTGGTTTCAGCATCAAAAGATGGTGTGGTGTTAATGCCTCTAGGTCGTTCGGATCTTCTGACAGCCTGGTGATTGGTCGGCTGTTTATTATAGCTTCCACTTCATAGAACAGTGTTCGGAATGTTTCATTTGTCATACGAAGCCGTCTTTCTTTGAGCAAGGAAAAGATAAACTTCCCGATGATTCTGATGTGACGCTCCCATACTCCTCCAAAATGGGAACCTGCTGGGGGTTGAATTCCCATTTGATGTCTTGTTGATAGAGCGGCTCAGCTATCTTCTCTTGGTTCCATTTCCTAATATTCTCCTTCAGCTCTTTGTCGGCTGCTACGAAGTTAGTCCCATTGTCTGATCTGATGGACTTAACTTGGCCTCCTTGTGCTATAAATCTTCTAATGGCGTTGATGCACTATTCTGTATCTAATGAGTAGGCTACCTCTAAGTGTACCGCACGAGTTGCCATACATGTGAAGATCACTCCATACCTCTTCTCAGTGACATGGCCACATTTGACCTGCATTGGTCCGAAGTAAAATAATCGCAATCATACCAATCCATAATTTAATGACAGTAGGTCAGAATTCGTAAGACAATAGTTGTAAACACAGACACAAAACAGCACAGAACAGACAGTAAATAGACGGTACACAAACAAAGTCATATTCATGAAAGAAAGATATATGGACCTCTGACCGGAGGACCAAGAAGTGATGTCAGGTGTTTCGAAAATAGTAAGCGTATCCTGCCCCCAATGTGGCACCCGCCATATATCAATCTATAAGTCAGATAGGTAGTGGTCACTAAATAAGGCCCAATGTCACCGATGCCATCAGTGATAATTTGTCAAAGAGAGATAATGATCTGCACACGTGCGAGTGAATGGTGGCTCTTTGGGGTGACATCTTCTGCTCGCAAACTTTCGCTTCGTATTTTCTGCAGATAACACATCTGGCTATGAGGTTGTGGATTGCTGTACGTGCCCGTAGAATACAATATTTCTCTCTTAGCTTTGCCAGCATCGAATTCCTTCCAAGGTGTCCGACTTCCTTGTGGGTTTCTTGGAGTATGATTGTTGACACTGGTGAGTCTGTCCTTAGGCAGCACTACCGAATGCTTGCTGTCTGGTTATACCGAGACACGTTCCAGGTGTCTGCCAACTCGTATTATTCCCACATTAAACATTGGATCTAACATATAATGGGCTGTATCTCCTCACTTGTTTCTTTCTCTGTAGGAGTGCTATTTCGTCTGGGAAATGCTTTCGTTGTATTTCATGATGGCATCTTCTGCCCTTTGCAGATTCTCTAGTGAAAGAGGTGGGATTGTTGTTTTGCAACTCTCCGTAGTATCTTCGTAGGTGTCTTCATGGCTCAGTTTTCTTTTGCCGCACCAATCTTGAAGGTGTTTCTTTGCTAGCAGGAACCATAAAACTTTCTTCTTTAGTTTCATCATGCTGGAATAGCGCAGCAGGATGTTATCTACGACAGATGCTTGCTCTACTAATGCAGTGCTGTCCACAGATGCTTTCCACTTGACTTCTGGGTCTTTATTTAATATTACTCTGGAAATGTCCTGTTGTGTAGGCCATTCACTTTCCCGTTTCCACATGAAATATGGTCCTTGCGGCCATTTATTTATTTATTTCGAACTCCAACACAGATATGATACAGTTAAAAACCATATACATCCGCACTTACAGGAGGATTTTAGTAAAAAATACAAATAACATGATGTTAAAGGACAAGAAAGCAAGTTAAAACAAATGACATGCACAACAAGGACAAAGTAAAAATTCAAAAGCAAATGCTTTTAGCTTTTCTTTTAAAACTCGAAACAGGAATGT
>LD353269.1:177123-195988 GCA_001465055.1 Ptychodera flava
TGTGACCCCTGCGGAACCCCGGACTTAACTAAGACAGGGTCTGATCTACACCCTTTAACATTAACTACCTGGGATCTATTAGTTAGGTAGCTACTAAACCAGTCAAAGAGGGCGTCTTGTATTCCATACTTACTAAGTTTGTAAACTAAATATTTATGATTTACTTTGTCGAAAGCTTTGGAAAAATCTGTATATATAACATCCAACTGTCTTGTCTCATTAACAGCAATACGAGCTTCATTAAGCAAGACAGATAGATTAGATTCACATGATCTTTTGGTTTGCAGGAACTTGTGCACAATCAGTCCCCTAGATGCGTCATCTGCTGGGTTGGATTTCGTGTCGACGTACTTCCACTGTTTACTATCCGAACCTTCATGTATAATGTTGATTTGGTTGGCTACGAAGGTGTAGAATCGGGAGGTTTCATTGGTGCAGTACTTGATCACTGATGTGCTGTCTGTCCAGAAGTGTACCTTGTCATTCTTACTGTCGAGTTCTTCCTCCAACATTCTGTTCATTCTCACGGCAACTGTAGCTGCTGTTAATTCCATGCAAGCGATGGTTATTTTCTTCAGCTGTGCAACCCTTGATGCTTTCCCAATAAGGAAGGCATAGTGAATTCTTCTGTTTTGTTTTTCAGTCTTATATACAATGTGACACTGGCATCAGAAAAGTGATGTATCTCACATACCTTGACTTCGCCAAAGTCTGCTGCTTTGTAGCACCTCTGAGCTGACACGTTTTCTAGTTTTGGAAGATCTGATAGCCAACTTTGCCATTTCTTCTGAGCATCTTCTTTGATATTTGCATCCCAGCCAATACCTCTACGACACAAGTCTTGAAGTAGTATTCTTGCAGGTAGGATGAATGGAGCTGCAAATTCCGATGGGATCATTGACTGAGCTGGTAATTGATAGTATGCCTCTTCTTTTCGCAGGCCTGTTTTCAATGTTGATCCGGAATCCTACTGAATCTGACTCGACCGACCGTGAAGTACCTGGGGCATCCAGCCTCAGATCTTTGATTTCCTTAGCTCTTTCTTCTTTTGGTATGGCCTGTAATACTACATGACTGTTTCTGACCCACTTCGTTAGACGGAAACTGCCCTTCTTGCAAGCAGCATTAAGATCTTGTTTCAACATGATTGCCTTCTTAATGTCTTTCATTACCTTTAGGCAGTCATCTACATAGAAGGCTCTCTTTAATGTGTTGACAACTTCCTTGTCGAACAGGTAGCTGTGTTCCTCGGCCCTCTTGTTTAGTGCTGTGTTTGCGCAGCTTCGGGATGATACTGCACCAAACAGGTAAACAATCATTTTATAGACTCTTGGAGGACTTTGTATGTTTCCATCTGACCACCAATAAAAGCGTAGACAGTCACTGTCTTCTTCTTTAACCTTTACTTGGTGAAATAATCGCAATCATACCAATCCATAATCCAATGACAGTAGGTCAGAATTCGTAAGACAATAGTTGTAAACGCAGACACAAAACAGCACAGAACAGACAGTAAATAGACGGTACACAAACAAAGTCATATTCATGAAAGAAAGATATATGGGCCTCTGGCCAGAAGACCAAGAAGTGATGTCAGGTGTTTCGAAAATAGTAAGTGCATCCTGTCCCACATGTGGCACCCGCCATATATCAATCTATACGTCAGATAGGTAGTGGTCACTAACTAAGGCCCAATGTCACCGATGCCATCAGTGATCATTTGTCGAAGAGAGATATTGTATTTACCTACCAGCTTGTGATACCTGCCAAAAGAGCGTTTGAATGTAGAGACAAGTCTTGCTCTGGTGTAACCTTGATTTAACAGTTTGTAAGAGAGATGGCCATGTCTCTCTACAAAATCACCATATGAACTGCATGCTCTAGCATATCATATAAGCTCGGAAATTTATACCCCATAACCTGGTGAGAGTGGAATATTACTTATGAGGTGTGGAAAATTGATGATACTAAAGTTGAAATCATCTATGGCCTAGTAGAAAGGTGACCATTAGAGTCAAATTCAAGTAAAATGTCCAGATATGAAGCAGAAAAGGCCGTTATTGTAGTTTCTTTAATCTCCAATTCTTGAGGATAAATCATAGCGAGATATTTACTATATTCAGAGTTATTCATTGAAATAACATCGTCTATGTATCTATATGTTAGATTGAAAGTTCGAGCTACAGAGACCTTTTTCTGTTTGATTAAGTTCTGGATAAATTCTGCCTCGTATGAGAACAGAAATAAGTCTGCAAGCAAGTTAGCACAGTTAGTGCCCATAGGAATTCCTATACACTGTTGGAAAATGTGTCCTCCAAATTCTACAAATATGTTGTCGATGAGGAAATCAAGCATACTGATAATGTCTTTCTGGGTATAAAACAATTTAGCGTTAGTAACATTTTTAACAAAATATGTAGAATTATACCCTAATACCACATATTTGTAACGGCGTGAACTGTTTTTGTAGAAAAGCGCTTGGTTGATGATGTTTTTCAAGCGTTCTTTCAATTTATTATGTAATATTGTGGTATACAATGTGGAAAAATCGAAAGTTTTAATAGATGTTATTTTTGAAACAGATCTTGATTTCAAATTTTCTTCAAATTCTTTCGAAGTTTTTAATATCCACATTTGATTTATACCACTCCGAGAAAAGACAACATCACAGTATGCTTGAAGTCCCCGTTTAACAGTACAAAGAACAGAAGTCAGTATCTTCCATAACTCTGTTGTTGAACATTTTGAAGATCCTGTGATAAACCTAGCTTTGTAAGGTGTTTTGTGGAGCTTTGGTATCCAGTATAAGCTAGGCAACTTATTATGGTCATCCTTGTGTTGTAATATTAAAATTATCCATGAATGACTTATGGTTTGCCAAAATTTCAGATTTGCTGAACATTGATTGTCTGTAAGTGGAGTTGGTGGAGGTCTTAGTTACACCAAGTTCGTCTATAAGACATTCAAAATAATACTTCTTACAGACAAATACAATGTTCTTGGCAGCTTTATCAGCAGGAACGACAACATATTTGTCATGGATATCATTCAAACACTTAACAGCATCAGGATCTTTAAATACAGAATAGGGTCTTCTGCAAACATGTGATCTTAGTCGACCAATATGGCCACGCACTATTTTCCTCACAGATTTGACCCATTCTGACAGTGTGTCCAACTCTACGTCCTCCCTTTAGCCCACTTCCTGGCATATTCTTCAACAGACTCCATAATGATCTTAAAATTATGGTTCCAGTTGATCCTACGAGGTTCTCTGAACTTGGGTCCACAAGATAATATCTTACGAAGGTGATGATCTCCAACCAAGTTCAGATCACCAGTGATGACATGGCCAACTGGAGTATATTTGAAGGGAGACGTAGAGCAGTCACAGGATGCTGGTGTTTGAAGGAATTCATCAATTTTTAAGTGCTGCAATGCCTTATTGTAATTGAATATTTTATTGGAGATTGTCTTCGTGTATTGATATGACAGAATAGGTACAGACTGGTTCTTAAAGTATACAGGTATAGATGTAACCTTTTTGTTGTGAAGTATATTGCTGATATTAATGGCATCAATTCCTTTGTTAATAAATGGAAGATGTATGATATGACGATGATCATCAGTCATAGGTTCAGCACGAACAGGCTTGTATAGTCTGTACAGTGCAATATCAGCAATAATACTGACCAGTCTGTACGGTTGTTTGTTCGGATCTATCAAAGACAATCCCAATGCATAGGCATGCAACCTTCTCAAGTCCTTGATGGAAAGAGCAAATAATGAAGTACGAATGTGATGGAGACCTAAAGGCTTCTGTAATAAAAGAAGCAGTTCATGAAATTTGTCATGGCAGTTGGAGGTAGATGTATCCAATTTAGACCGATGGTAACGCCTATGTCCATGACTATGTCTTCTACGGACAGAAGACTCAAATAGGCCCATCACATTCACTTTTGAACAACCAGGACTTGAGAGATTGCCTGTATCTTTGATGTTGTCATTACAACCATAAGGCATTGCGGTACCGGACTGTCTAATCCAGTGGTATTTTCTTTGTCTACGAAATGGTGAACTAAGTGTGGGGCTGTTGGTTGGATGGTATATTTTTTCAAGAATACGGACACGCATAGATAAAGTGGAGTGATCGTCCTGGTTAAAATGCTCATAAAGTTGTACTTCCAAAGATCGATTCACTCCACTGCGATGTCCGTTCATTCTAGATCGTAAGCTGTTTCCTGGTTCACCAATATAAATGAGCCCACACAATGAACACTCAATTCCATAGATTACGGTTTTGATTGTGCAATTCAGAGGTTCCAGACATTTGGTAGGATAGGTCTTCCCTGTCAAACTACTACTGAACTGTTCTGTAGTGATGAGCATACTACAAGTTTTGCAGTTTTTAATACCACACTTTGTAATAGAACCTGTATAATCACAAGCTGGAGATGACTTTAAACAGTCCGTCAGTAGCAATTTGCATGGTTTAATTGTCTGGTAGCTTTCTCCATTTCTGTGATAAAAATTGCCCTCTGATTTCACGTATGAGGTCTTAGTAACATCCCGAAGGATAATCCGAGGGACACACGGTTTTTGAGCTACTGTGTCCTGTGTAGCTGGTCGGGACCTTGTTAACCCGGGCGACGTCCCAGCCAGTATGAATATATCTCTTATACATAACCTCCATATCTGCCATTAAAGTGATACATGGATCTCCTCTGGTTTCTTAGGATGATATACTCCATGGTGAGCTATATACCATACGCTTCCATGGTCTCAATCTAGTTTATCATTGGGGACTTGTATTGCATATTCCTTCTCAATTATATCTGCCACGAACTTCTTGTAGTCAGCATTGAACTTTGGGTTGTTTTTGAACTTTCTTTCAAGGCCTTGAAGTGTTGTAAGGCATACTGCTGGTTGTCCGGTAGTTGAACTCTTTCAGTTTTGAATGGAAGTCCCATTTTATAGTGTCCGTCTACTAGCTCAATGGTTTCGTTCACCTTCTGTATGAACTTCTTGTCTTCTTTGAAGTGTTCCCTTTTGTTGTCTATCGTGCGCTCAGGAAAGTCAAGGTCAATGTAATTTCACACAACCTGTCTAGTTTATTCAATTCCTCCATATCCTCTACGGCAACAACTTCTGTTCTGTAGCTGGAAGGATGTCGTCCCTTTTCGTTCAATCTGACTACATGCCAGGGGATCCATCCTACACGTGTTCTGCATGCATGAGGGGTTGAATCTGGACCATGTATAGTTTTCAGAGGGGTGAACACTGCTGTTTTCCAATGCCTATCATCAGTCCTATTTCAGCTTCTATTCTTGGGAGTTTTATATCCTTTATATGTGACCATCTCATGCTATCTTCTTGGCGAAGGATGTAGTCTTCAGAAACACCTATCTCTGGTTTAGTGTATACTGTTTTCAGCTCTACCTGTGGCTCTAAGACATCTAGGTTGTACACTTCTATGCCCATAACTTTGTCGCAGGTGTGGGTGCCTAAACCGTTCATTGTGTTTATCGTCAGCTTTGTCTTTCTGCCTGTGGCTCCAAGTTTTTCTCTGTAACGTTTCTGTGCAGAATGATAAGACACTACCTGTGTCCAGAACGGCATAAGTCTGTACCATTCTGTTTGAACCCTTCAACTTCACCTTGACAGGGATAATAGTCAGCAGGACTTTGCAGTTATCATTCTTGCCACTGGTGTCGTCATCTTAACCACCAGTCCCCACAAAGGACTGCACTTGGTCTACCTCTGTTGTGGTCCAGTATACTGCGACACCCTCCATCTGTACCGGTCTCTTTGAATCATCATCATCTTTATCGGTTGTCAGTCAACGATCCTGATGTAGCACTGTTTGGTGTTTTCCTTGGCATTCGGAGCATTTAGCTTTCTTATTGCAGTCCTTCCTCAGATTACCAGACTTCAGACAACCAAAATATACACCTTGGTTTCTCAGGAACTTAACAGTATCATCTTGGCTTGACTAGCTGCAGTTAATCGCTCACAACTTTCGAAAGGATTAGCCCTACTTTGGCAATACAGGCACAGTCTCTGCTGAGCCTTGTGTGGCTTAGAGGTCGAAGTGTCGCTCTTCTTGCTTTGGGGCATAAAAGTCTGCTTGCTTCAGACTTCACCAGATCGACGAGATCTTCAAATTTTACATTCCTTTTGGCTTTGAGTATCTTGGCTGTACGTTTGCTCCAAGAATCTTGGATAAAGTAAGGAAGCTTCTTGACGATCCGCTTCATATTTTCTGTGCTCGTATTGTGGTTGACTCCACTCAGTCTGCCGACTATAGATGGTTTGCTAACTTGAGAGACACTATGTTCTGGTTCTATGTCATCGTGTGGATGAATTGGTGTCAGACCCTCTTCTCGTTTACTCAACCATTCCCTGGTTTCTGCAAAGAAGGTCTCAAACATGTCTTCAATGTTGAGCAGCCAACGAAGGCGTTCGTCTTCTTCGTATTCCTCGCCGGTGGAGGCAAAGTCTTCATGCAGCTACTTCCACACTTAAACTTCAGGTTGATGGTGAATAAGTCTGCCTTATCACCAATGAGCACCTTTACTTCATTGACCCTTTTGGTTAGTGAACTGGCTGTTTTCTCTAAGGAGTTAGCTTAATTAGCTAGCATCATTTCAAGTCCCCTTTCTGTCAGTTTCTTGATCCGGCTGCTATGCCGGGGTTCTTGCAATTCATTTTCCAATGCTGAAGGTTCGAAATTCTGTTCTTCCTTTCCATGGTTCGACTTCCATGGTTTCAATGAAATTATCATGAATGAGAAATGAAGTGCACAAACAAATTCCTTAAGACTCAAATAATTTGTCTGCAACTACTGTGCAATAGTTGTCTACAGATGGTATTCTGTAATGCGTTCCCACTTAAATAAGATGAAGCAAATATCCTATCTATGTTTCACGTGGTATATTCGAATATAAGCATGCCTTCCAGATTGAGAAAAACTAATTCTCCGAGAACGATGAGAATGATGAATTGAGAACGATTAACTGAAAATCAAACGAAAGTATAAGGAAGTGAGAACTTTGCTAGGTTCCCACTATATGATGACTCAGGGGTCAAAGGTCAACTTGGTGAGGGGAGTCATTGGACTCATCTCAGTAAACGCCCTAACAGAGACTAAATGTTTACTTTTGTTTACAAGATCGAATGGCTACTTTGAAACAATCACTTAACTAACTCAAAGTTGTATAAAAAAGCAATTACTAAAGACTACTTTAACTGAGAAGTCTCAAATGAAGATACTATAAATGTAATCAGAGTCCGTAAGATGGCCATTGTCCGTAACAGTCCATTCATGGCTGTAGCCATTTCTCAGCGAACACGTGTATAAGTCTCACAATGGATCAAGGCTATTCAAGGTTCCTTCGAGAGTTCATTCAGCAATAAGCTTACTTAAAATATAAAAGATCAACTCACCGATAATAATGTGGGCGTATGCGACTATGTATCAAAACACGTTGAAGTCTGTTCCTCAAAAAGGGTTGTTAAAATTGGTTGTTGCAATTACGACGAGAACTATGTTCTTGTCCTTGTGAGCAACGTGTCTCAATTGCCATTCACCCGCTAACTGAATGAAATCACGCTTGGTGTGGCTATATGCTCATGTTGCGTAATACATAATGGGAGCGGAAATGAAGTGACTCATTGGGGTTACTGAACTCTGGCTGATAGTGACATTAGAATTTGTAAACTCTACGACAAAATCATGGGATGTGAATTTTGACCATAACAGTTGGGTCATTTATGCCCACATTTGACAAATTATCTCAGTCACCATTCAAAAGATGTGAACTTTTGATCTTCCAATTGAAAACACAAACGGCCATAATTTCACTGTCCCACTGCACAAACATGGCCACCACATGACCATTTTGATGTGGCTGCCAGACATGTAATTCAAACACTATAATTTAAACACCTGACTGTGTCATCAGCGATGACTTGTTACATACACATATTCTAATAAGTTGGGAGCATTCATACCCACTTAAAATTCTACTAATTTGGTAAGATTCCAAATAATTAATTCTGATAATTTAATATGCATTACAGAAATGAAGAAGGAAGTGAGCAAGTTAGAAGAGTCAGAAAAAATGGTCACGCAGTGGCAGGAGGAAGTAAGGGAACAATTCTTACACTGGAGAAAACTTGTGTCAACGTTTACAGAGCTCTTCGATGATCTCAGAAACCACCATGACCAATACAAGGATCACCAAACAGAGATAAACAAGCAGTTCGACGAAACCCACCGTATTCTTGACGTGGCATTGCAGCAAACGAAAGAATTTGAAGAAATGGTAAAAGCTCTGCGAGACAAGAAAGTCACTCACGTTGACCTAGAGTAACTTCGATGTTTGTAAGATTAATAGTTAATCTTGAAATGAGCTTATATGCACCACGCGAAATAGTTCTACAGACTTTTTTAGCACAAGGACGAAAATAGGATGTTCACCATTCTGTTCTTATAAAAGTGTCATAATTTCAATTCATGGCCTCCATTATAGAAATATACAAAATTAGGAAGAAAGCCTTTGTGTATATCAGTGCTGTATAGAAAGTGTTCGCTGTTCCGATGTATTCAAATAGTTTGATCATATTTCTGTTAAAAGCAAAATAAGATTAATGAACATTGTAAATCTAAATATATACTTGTATAATCAAGTTGAAAAATCTGAGAGAACTGTAAACTTAGGCCCTGCCTGCTAAGCCTGCCTGCTCAATGCCAGGAGCAATCTTTTACGTTATCATTTATTCCTTGAATAGAAGTACCCGGTATGTCTCAATACACCAGATCCTCGCAAGAAACCACCATTTCTAATGCGAATTTACGTCATGCAGTGCTTTTTCCGTAGTTAACCTTTATTGTAATCGTTATGATTTTGTATTTACGAATTCTATAGTGGCCTTGATAGGCCATGCTTTGATGCACAATAAAGTATATCTTTAATCGGAATTCTTTTCCCGCATTCTTACTTCATTTTTCTCTGCTGGAGTAAACAAAGTAACTGGCGGCCATTTTGAATTCCGAACTTGGAGCAAGTTGACTCTCTGATTCAAAGTAATACACAATTCACCTACCAGGTTATAGTGCTTTCGTATGTGTGGCTCAGTTCATTGTATAGTATGTTCAACATTGTTCTCATTGCTGGCTGTTTTTTCACAGTACAAGAATTCTGAAAAAGGTATTTTGTCAATATTTTACTGGCTGCTAATAAGGTTTCTTCACTCACAGAAAATTAAGCAACTGGTTGTGCAGTTCATGTCAAACTTTTTGATTTTGGCCTTCCAGGATGTTTTGGGCAATGGTACTGCGAGTGAGATGGGCGATGACATAATGAAGTGCCGTATGTGGTGCATTTATTCTCTGAGCTTTATTTACCATAGTTTCAACTTCACGTAGCCTTGTACGATTATTTTCCTTGTTAAAATATCAACAGATTTTGTCATCTTGTCTGGAATTTTGATGGAGCTTTCAAGACAGACTGTAAAGTTGACTTTTTATGAGTCGTTTAGTGCTTTTGAATTAGACTCTTGTGAACCACACAGTAAAGACCGGCTTTTGAGAGATCAATGTACATGGAGTGATCTCAAATTTTTGTACAAAATACCATGTTCTGTAATGATGTTACTTCATACAGATTTTTCAAACCTTGTTATGTGTAATACTTATCAAAAAGAAGACAAGGCACGATATGATCTCTTAAGATTGTGTTTTATTCCTTGTAGTTTTCATTCCCTAATCCAGTCCCCTTTTAAGGAACCTACATGAAAATGGTTCATTCCAGTTATTAGATCACCATTGCTGGCTGTAAAATCTCATTACCCGCTGTGTTTGTTAAGATCTCATCTTGCCGCTCCAGATAGGAAAACAGAGTTTGGCTTAGGAAGTTCCCTTGGTTTATTGCAATATCCCTAGCTAAATTAGAAGTAATTACCAACTTACCCCACCGAAGAATAATGACCTCAACTGTAAAGTCCATGGTAGTCAATGCCTGCATATTTACACACACACCCACTGACTCATTAAGCTGGCATAAGCTCTGGCAGAAATTTGTATGGGAAAACGCTGTTATGTTCCTGTCTTTCCTGCTTGGGATAACCTGTTTCAATTCATTGTTCTCTACTATCAGAAACGTTATTCTTTCTCCAGTGCTTGGTTCTCTTCGCAGAAACTGTCCGCCAGCTCATCAATTCTTTCATAGCTTTGAATGGCGTCTCAAGCTTCCTTCAACTGCTCGTCTAGTTCCTTGCATCTGCTCTCGTTGATTTGTTCTTCTAGAAGTCTTTCTTTGAAATCTGTGCTTTGCAAGTTAAAGTTATCCTGTACGCCCTGAATCGCTTTTTGAAGACCCTATAAAAAGTGTGTTTTCTTTCAATTTCACAACTGCATTTTTGATCTCATATATTTTTGCAGGAACGTCTAGTTCCCCTGTCTCGGGACATGTCTTTTTTGTCTCCCTGGGAAAGGTCGGTTTCTTTTTACTCGTCTGTTGCTGTTTTTCAACTAAACGATCCTGCAAGGAGTTCCATTTGTCAAGTAACATTACTTATCGTTGAAGGCCAGACACTCGCCATACTCGTAAGGCTTGTGCCGGTCCTGAGGGATCGCGGTTGCATCATAGTGCGTGTTTATAGTTGCGTCGCTCGTCTTGTCGAACACAGAAAACGATGGACGTTCTCTCAACACGCGGCAGATTTCTTCAAAACTATTCAATTTTAATGGTTTGGGTGATCTTTGAGGATAGACGAGGAATTACCAAACAACAAGGTGGTTTATTATCATGGAATTTGAATTCATTCCATCGTAGAAATCCACGGTTACATGTGGTTCGATACATAGCGGCCGCCGCGTGGCATACCACGCGGTGGCCGCTATGTATCGAACCACACGTAACCGTGTAGAAATCATATAACGGCGATGACAGAGCGGCTCGGTGGAAGGCCTGCAGTGAGCCCCCTGCCGTACCGCACCTAAGGCATCCATATGTTCGCAGTGTTGCTATGAAGGGACATGGGTTGTACGTCTCGCTCGTGATCTGAACTGTGGACTGTCTCAAATTGGCTCAGTTAACTTGACTCTCTGGAACTATTCACTGTTAACCTGGACGTTCTTTAGGTGATATTGCACTTAACTTCATCAAGTACGTTTTCAAGTAGCTCTGCTTGGCAGGGCCCAGCCAAACAGAGCTAGGATTCAAGATGTCAAAGTTATCACTGAAATGCTCAATTAATATTTCGTCAAACATTTGAGTATGTGGTGATCGGATTCCCAGCTGTTGGGGATTCATCGATCGAAGGAAACGTGAACCATGAGTTTTTTGAATAAATTAATTGTAATTTTGCGCGTTTGGGGTTTTTGTGTGGCGAGTGCTCGTTTTTTTTTTGTTTTTTTATTTTTTATTTATTTTTTGCTGTGGCGAGTGCTCATTTGTTTTTTCTTTCCACAGGCACACGCGTTTTTTTGTATTTGCTGTGTCCATGGCATTTTTTATTTTTTTATTTTTATTTTATTTTTTTATTTTATTTTTGTTAGTAGATGATGTCCACTTTTGTCTAGAGCCATCACTGTCGAATTTTTTCTCTGATTTTCTCTCTTTACTGTTAAAGCGGCTGGTGGTTCATTTTATATTTTTTAATATCTACAATACGTTTTTTATGAGACGTACTGCTTTTTAATTTTCTTAAGTACATAAATAATTTTATGTATGCATGGCTTTTTTGGTCTGATTCTTTTATAATGATTTTCTGTATGTGGTTCACATTTTAATTTTTTGTAATATTTTTTCCGAGTGGTAGTAGTGGTTTTTAGTGATTTTCCTGTGATTTTTGTGTACGTACCACTGTAAACATCTTATACTTTTTTTGTAAAATCAGCACTAATTGCACCTTTTACGCGAACTATTATACGTGTATGTATGTGGATAGGTATGGATGTATGACTTTTTCAAATCGTTGAAAATTGTTTATTTCATAATTACGCTTTAAAGAATATTCTCTAGTTAAAATGAAGTATTAAATGACATTTCTGTCGTTTGGTTTTTAATTATACTTTTCTTACTTATTTCCTTCCGTAATGACACCTAATTTTTATTTCCATCGAGAAAGACAGTTTATTTTTGCACTGAATCGATAAATATTTTTGAAACATTTGGCGCGCCGTAGACTGTGCATCAGATAAACAGAATGTTATGCTTGATACATACAAATAATTTCATGGTTGCAGCCAAAAAAATGCAAGTGCAACTATGATGTTTTCCATGTGTATCAAATGTATTACTAGATATGAACCGAATGGCCTCACGTGAGAAAGTTCAGTGTCGTCACGTCCGAACACTGACTGAGGACTGGTACTCACTGATCAATTATAGGGCAATCTACAGCTCAGTTGTACCGATTGCCATACAAATGCATTGACGACAAATTTGCTTTTATTCCTATTCTTTGGCGTTTTCCTTCCTCGGGCGTACGCCTCGTAGATAGGCGGACATCCGAGAAAGCAAAGAACCAGCAAACGTTAAGACCGTGCCTAACTTTACTCACATTGCTTTTATTCACAACTCGATTAATTTGCAAGCAACACAAACCAAAATCTAATTAGTTCTTGCGATTGTGTGTCTGTCTGTCTGAAAACTAGCCGTATTAGTAGTGTGAAGTTAATTAAGGGTTCATTTGCATATTTAATGAACTTTGTAATTAGGTATATAGCTCTGAAATAACGGCATCCAAGTCAAAGTAATCTGGTACAAATATTGATCTGATAAATATATAATTGTACTGAGAAGCATTTGGAGTTAATGAAGGTTTCATTTGCATATTGAATGAACTTTGTAATTAGTGATATTACTCAAAAATTACAGTATTACATTTGATGAAACCTGCTACAGATATTGATCTGATAAATATTTAATTGTACAGAGAAGCATTTGGGATATCACCTGAATAATTAGCTCATTTTCATATTAAATAAAGTTTTGTAATTAGTGATTTAACTCTGAGAGTACTGTGGGCATGTTGATGAAAGCTGCTACATATAATTATATAACATATATCTGATTGTTCTTATTACACGCCTCACATGGGTGTCGATTATATTGGTATGCATTGGGTTTATTGACAGGAATATTGAAAAACATAATACAATAAATCCTCGTTAGAGATAGTTACTCTGGTAGTAGACTGTATACAAGGCTAGTCTTATCAGTAGTCCGTCTTACACTCACGTCGTGTGCTCAATTGAACTGCTGTCAGAATATACAATGTTTGTCTTTGTTCTCGTGTTTCGGTTAGTGATTATCCCGAGGTCTGCAAATGTTGCGTAACATCTCCTTGCTCGTTGTTTTGTCACAGGGCAAAGGTACAATTGTTTTACACAACTTCATAACAGTCAAAATGTATGCAGTAATTCATGTCATACTGTATTATTCCATGCGTCCAGTATTGTCTGATAAATGCCAATACATGTCGAGTCTTCAGCAGTCAATTTCAATGCTTGATAACTAAGTCTGTAATTTTGTCAAACTCTAAATCTGTGCAAGTCATTTGCATACGGTATAACATGTCATTCCTTCCATTCAGGGGTCACATTAGCAAGTCAAGTTGTTCTGTTGAGTAAATGCTAAAATTTTCTAGTATGGTACTGGATATCCAACATTCTGTGAAGTGTACAACTATTAATGAATTGTTGTAAAACACGTAAGCATATTCACTTCACATCTGGTTATTCTTGATTTAGTGAGAGAGTGGTTTAAATCCATAGGAAAATTTGAGTAAAAGTTTAAAAGTCTTTAATTTTCGAGGTGCATACTACCATAATATAGAGTAACAGTTATCTTTGAAACAGTACAATGAGGAAGCAATGATTGTACTCATTAGCTCACGTGTTCACACACGTGAGCTAATGTCATAGCTATGTCTGTCTGTATGTCCGTGTGTGTGTGTGTGTGAGCGTATGTGTGTGTCTGTCTGTCTGTTTACACGATAACTCAAAAACGCCTGTACAGATTCAAGTCAGGTTTGGTATACAGGTCCCATATGCTACTTGCAAGAACTGATTAGATTTTGCTCAGTGTGGCTTGCATATTTTTGAAGTTATGACGTATCATTTTTTCATATATTGGTTTCCCTATGGAGACAGTAATGGCAGTGTCGACATATATTAAGAAATACTGCGCAAAATTTCATAAAACTTTTCACAGATGACAATCTCAGAACATTATGATGATACTGTGAGTGTCATGTCAATTATATGCTCATTTGCATATTCAATGAACTTTTGTAATTAGTGACATCACTCTGAAATTCCTGCACCAAATTTGATGATGCATGCAACAAATATTGATCTTATATATAGCTAATTATACTCAGAAGCATGGGCAGTGTCAAGTAAATAAATAGCTCATTTGCATATTTTATGACGTTTTGTAATTAGTCATATAACTCCGAAATAGATGCGCCAAATTTGATGAAATCTGCAGCAAATACTGATCTGACAGATATCTGACTGTGGTGTAAAGCATTTAGTGGTGTGAAGTTTATTTAGGGTTCATTTGCATATTGAATGAACTTTGTAATTAGGTATATAACTCTGAAATTACCGCTACTAATTCGGTGAAACCTGGTACAAATATTCATCTGCTTAACATCTAATTGTACTGAGAAGCATTGGGCAGTGTCGAGTTAAAAATAGCTAATTTGCATATTTAATGAAGTTTTGTAATTAGTCATTTAACTCCGAAATAAATGCATTAAATTTGATGAAACGTACTACAAATGTTGATCTGAGAGATATCTAATCGTCCTATGAAGTCTTGAGTAGTATCAAGTTAATTAAGGGTTCATTTGCATATTAATTGATTTTGTTAATTGTAATATTATTCCTAAATTACAGCATTAAATTTGATAAAACGTTCTACATATGTTGATCTGATAGATATCTAATTGTCCCATGAAGCATTGAGCAGTGTCAAGTTAATAAACACCTCATTTGCATATTAAATAAAGTTTTGTAATTAGTGATTTAACTCTGAGAGTATTGTGCGAAAGTTGATGTAATCTGCTACATATAATGATATAACAGATATCTTATTGTTCTGCGTACTACTATTGATGAACTTGT
Organism: Ptychodera flava; assembly: GCA_001465055.1. Lineage (NCBI taxonomy): Eukaryota > Metazoa > Hemichordata > Enteropneusta > Ptychoderidae > Ptychodera > Ptychodera flava. The sequence goes on from LD353269.1 coordinate 192,269, forward strand.
TTTAAAACACGTGAGCAAATTCAGTTCACATCTTGTTTTCTGTTGTATTGCTAGTCAACAAGCACTAACTCCAATATTCCACGTCTTTGAAGTACTTTCAAGTCTTTTACATTATCATATATCATGTAGATGTCCACTCAGGAATGCTATACCATTATTAAAATAAAGCAAAAATATTAAATTTTCATAAAGTCCAACTGCTGAAACTGTCTTCACTAGATGATTTCTGAAACGTCTGAAAACGAAAGTATTGTGGAGTTACTTAGTAATTCAATATGAGGGCGCTGTTGCATGGGGTTATGCTTTACTGCAGCAGAGGTTCATTTGCAGTAGTAGTATCATTTGACAATGGAAGCAGACAAATTTTATAAGGATGATCTTCAAAGACTAAAATTCTAGGAGCTTATTCATTTTCTCAGAACTAAGAGGGTCTTAGACAATACAAAGCTCACCCAGTCATGTTCCGTTTCCCCAAGCGAGATGTATAATAGCACAAAGTTAGTTCTTTTGTAACTGTTGGAAAATTCAAAATTACAACATGGCACAATAAAAAAGGGAAACTAGCGCAACCCTTTGAATAAATGCACTTCTAAAAGTTCACTGAGAAACTCCAGAAATAAACTCTTATAACAATGTCTTATCCTGCAGATTGCATTTTGCTATGTAATACTAAGCAGCAACCTTACGACAAAAAATACCCCATGGAGTAAATAACCTTACGACACTTTCGTTTTCAGGCATTTCAGAAATCTAATCTTATTTTTTCACTAAAATATTACCAAATTTACTAACATACACAATGTATTACTCAATTTTAGAAAAACAAATCGTTGAAACAATGTTATTGTTGCCGACACACAAAGCTTATAAAGCATTTAATAAAATGTCAGACTGCTACATATTATGAAGGGTAGTTTCATCTAATTTCCACAAAGTTTCACCCAACTTTAGATTTTTTTATTGAAACAATATTATTGTTGTCCACACACAAACCTTATAAGCAATTAAACAATTTCATCAAAATGTCACATCGCTACAAATGTACAAGTAATTCCAAATTCAAACTGCCGATCTCAATCACAGGTTTATGTACCGGTATTAAAACCACATTAGCTTTATCTTTTGGCATTTTTTTCAATATGGTGATTTAACTTCAAAAGCAACTTATGCCAAAGCCCTTCCCTTAGTGTGGCTACAAACACCTTCTAAATACTGTCGAATTACACTGATTGGTGAGGTTCCCCAGTGACTTCAAATTTGCCTGTGGTGGTTGAAAAAAATAGGCTTATCTAAATCATCACAGTGTCGTGACACAAATCACAAAAAAGATTCATTCGATCTGATCAGTTTTATTAGAGTTTAAGATACATCACTTTGCCCAAAATCCTCTTATACAACAGAATGGTGATCATTATCAGTCATTATAATACATGTAACAGCAAAACGTGGCACATTTTACTCATACATTAAATTTACCGGACAATATTGCGATCAGTGTTAGAAATCATGGCAGACAGAAATATAGCTTCATTCAATATACAGTATTTTTTATTTCCATCGTGGCTTTGTCAGAGACTTAATGAATGCATGATTTATTATATGTGACATTCAAATTTTCTGCTGCACTGAGGTGTTATTTTTGTCAATATGTTAATCTGTTTATCTGTTGGTTGAATTGTTGGACATCATAGAATCACCCCGCATCCTGCCTCTTTGTGAATACAATTTGTCACAAAAAAGTGACTTTTTAGTAAAAAAATCAAGTTTATGTGTGAACAGAGAAGACATCCACAATTCAGAATATTTTATGAATCACAACAGAGAAAACAATGCCTTAATGAAATGTAAACAACAACAAATGATGTCAATGATACCTTTGCCTAAAATATGTTACTCTAAACTTTACCTTGTTGAGGACACCAAAAAAGTTAAATGGAGGTTTAGGAGCTAGTAATGGTATTTCACCCACATAGATGAAAGAATATGTACCAAATGATAACTTCTCTGGGTGTAAAAAGTTACTCTCTCTTTCCTTTCCACGATATGAGTATTTTCTGCAGAGATGAAATTATTGATAGAAATAACATTATTTTCGAATCAACACTCTACAACGCAAGAATTCGTTACCGATCGGACATAGACCGCATTCTTGCCAACGCGACAAGGCAGAAATGCGCAGAAATACGTTTATTGAAACTGCTTTCGTCTGCTGCGGTTTCAACTACATTCCGGGTGGACCTGAAAGTGGTCGTGCTGGCGAGAATGTGCTGGCGGCACGTGTACAATCAGCCGTGCGAGTCCAAGTCCCGTACCGTACGTACCGGACGAGACCGGTCTTGAACTCTGGGAGTTCTTGTGTTTGCGGGTAAGTTGAATTTTATACTTAAATCTTTGTAGGGAGCAAGTAAAGTCTCGCTCGGAACGAACATTTTGTGTATGGTGTGCTTTACAATATGCAATTTCACTCGATGCATTCTAACTCCGCACACTTTCATTCATTCATTCATTTCATTCAACTCTATAACTCCGTCGCAAACTCAGTGTGCCCAAGCTTATATTTAGTTCAACACAATTTTTTTTTGCTCATTTCCCCCCTGTAGATTGCGGTTCAGTGTTGACAGAAGTACGCGGGGTTATTTCGTCATCACGCTGGATACAATCTGCATCCGACGGATGGTGCGAACTGAGGTTCTCTCAAAATACCGTTGACGCAGTCATTACTCTCAATTTTCAATTCACACTGTCTCCGGACAATGGGGGCGCCGTGCCGTGCGCAAACAGCAACGAAAGGCTAATCTTTCGAGATGGCCTCAAGGACACTTCCCCCGTTGTGGAAGCGTATTGCTTCGACTCGCTCCCGGCCACCGTTCAATCCCCAGGCAACGAATTGTTACTCGAATACGGTGAAGCCAGCAGCCCCGTTGGTGGTGTCACAGGATTTCTGGCTAGATATTATGTTTGTAAGTATGAATCAAGATTAAAACTGATTCTCACGGCAAGTTAATTCAGAAATGTTTCTGGTCATGGCTTCTCTCCAAAAATGGAGTCGTAGTTCCGGTCAGCCAGTCTGCTTTCTAAAGATATAATTAACAGATAATTTTCATGTGGTGTACAGATTTATTTTAATTTGAATACTGGGGGAAGGGGTAGTTTGCATAAAGCAAACCATCTTAAGAATTTAATACTTTATTTTCTCCATCATCGATCTCTGCTCCTCAGAAACAAGAAAAAATGGTTAACGCGATTGCTTTCAAGTGATGCGTGCGCTGACCAAAAACAATTCCTTTTTGTCTTAACAGCAGAAAATTATAGGTAATGCCTGTCTCCACCGGGATCGGGAAGATTTTGGTTGTGGGTATTTAAGCGTAGGAACACAAAGGGGAGGAAATAACACACCTTACGATAAGGGCATCGTGGAACTTAAGTCATGAGTTAGAGTGTTTGTAATGTTTTCGTAGGCAGAACAGTGGGTATTGAAGCAGAACAGCGAATCCAATAGAACAGTGCCCGGTTCTCCAAGCCCCTCATCCACCCACTTCGTAGTGAATATCGTGTGACGTAGTTCAAGGTGTTGATAGATCAACAAAGGCAAATGGGTTAGGTCGACTGCGTAGAGCTCACGGATTCTCGGAATGTACAACAATGTCCTTAAGTAACCGTATACACCGGAACTGAGGACAATTGGCAACCACCCCCATCCCGAGACTGTATGAAGGCAAA
>LD353270.1:0-18232 GCA_001465055.1 Ptychodera flava
CCTATTTCCTATATTTCAATCTCAGCCCAAAGATTTTAAATTTAGAAATAGGCCGAAAAGCTAATAATCACGGCTAATAATCACGATGATAAAACCATTTGAACATTGGAAATTAGCTCCATTTCGATTTTCTTTTTTGAAAATGCAAATTGGTTTATTGGTTGGCCGAATTGTGCCACGGATTCAACAGTTTGCCTAATTAGCTAATCCTCCGTATACAGATTACATGTATTCCAAATGTCAGAGATATCCAGTGATGCACTGTGCAGCCTTTCACAATCTAGTATGCGACTGTACCATCTTATTTAAGTTGAACGTTGCGCCGAGTGATATGTTCTGAGGGTAAATATCGAATGATCGATCATCAAAGTCTAAGATTGGCAGGATAAAGTTGACATTTTGATAAAAGAATATATACTGGTTTTTCCAGTATTTACACAAATTAGTACCAAACTTAAAATCTCAGAAAATAGTCATCAACATATTTCCTCCCTTTGGCGAACTATATTTAGCCGTTGCGCCTCTTGTTTACGAAATGTTCTAGTGGTCCAATGAAAAAATTGTGATGATTTCGTTGCGCTGTAAAATTTGAACATTAAACTGAATTTCTTTTTTTCTGATTCCAAACATTAGAATGGAAAGTGTCGCAACCCTGAATCCATAATGGGAGTATGATTGTTATTTATCATGGTCCACCGTCGAGGGCGCTGTATTTTTAGTGAATAACGTTTTACTCTTTTCCAGATTATGATGTTAACCACCTCAGTATAATGGGTTATGGAATAACAGACGCCAGACTAAACATAATGATATATTTGAATGTATTCAGCCACTGGAATGAGTCAATATATTCCTTGGATAGTAATCCACATGTAGATATACTTGCTGAAAGTGAACAACATACAAATGTTGCCTTGATAAAACATAAAATGCTTCAAAGCTAAACCTTGAGTTTACATCGCCATTTGAGTAATAGGATACCCGTAATTTGCGGCACTATGCTTGGAGTTTCCTTACAAATTCTTAAATCATGGAAAGAATTCAAAAATTTCAACAATGCTGTTTAATCTTAACAAAATACTATAATTGAATGTTTTACCCGGGGTAATATTTGCATATAGATTCCATGTCTGATGTCTGTCATGGTATTCATCCAGTTAAACTATATCGAGAAACCGGGATACTAAAGACAATGGAACGTCTATGACTCACTGAGAAGGCATAAAAATATAATAAAACATTTATACACCGCCACAAGAATTACTCTCGAAAATATCGATGTCAACTTTTCATTCAATATGCATAATTACTGGGTAAGTAATTTTTGATAAATTTATATAACTATGGCACAGTGAGTACATTTTGGTTAATGAAGGTCTAAATCGTCTACGAAATCACAAACAGGGTGAAAACACTAATCGTTGAGTTTGAAGTGTCGGTATACATGAACTTTAACAACAAAAGTTGCATCTCTTTCAAAACGTTCGACAGGAAAAGACACGGTGTATTGTAATTTTGACCATTGTTGATGTAATTAATCAGCTGAGTAAAAGTAAAGATCGTCGCCAGATACCAACTACTGCGACTATCACAAATGATATTAATATCTTGATATTGAACTACGCAGGGTTTTTTCTACACCAAGGATCAAAATACAAAAGAAATGGTACAGTAAAATATCAATTGAAAACAAACTGATTTATATCTTACATCTTGTTGTGAGATAGCTCAATTCACGTTTGCTTAGTTACGTGTACATTCAACACGCAAATGTTTATCTGTTCTTCGTATGAAATCAGTGACCAAAGCACACATTTCGCTCTCAGATTTTCATCGCATTTCGTAAGAAAAACTGCTTTTACGTAGGCACACTTGAAGGTCATTTTAATTTGAATTTCATTGCATTTCGACATTCACTTCAAATACAATGTCTCTGTCACTATAACAGTGAGGTTCTTATCTGTTTATCAACATCTGTTGACCGTTGTACAGATTCACAGCTATACCACTCTGCTCTAAATATGATCATCAAACAGTTCAGTCTACAAATACCTTGATACAGTGGTTCCCTCTGTCGGTGACGATCAGTTTACTTGGATCGTCAACTGCTTGGCTAATACCCACAGGATGATTTAGATTGTCTTCATCACTATCGATACGATACATAAATCGGCCATTTGTGTCAAACTTTAGGATTTTGTTTGCTTTTTGGGTTACATAGACAAAGTTATCCTTGCTGACAACAATACCTGATGGATGTTTAAACTCTCCGTCAGCTTCCCCATAGCATCCGAATGAGCGAACGAAATGGTCGCTTTCATCGAACACCTGTACACGGCAATTATTGAAGTCAGAAACATAGACGTTTCCCTTACTGTCGAAATCAACTGAATGTGGAGCCTGAAATTGGCCTTTCTTTTCTCCATAGCCTCCAAATGAATTGATGTATTTGCCTTCTTGTGTGTACTTCCTTACGTAGTGTCCATCTGTGTCAGTGTCCTTTCTCGCCTTCCCATCCCAGTCAGTTACGTAGACAATACCACTCAGTGGATGAATCGCAATACCCATAGGGTATCGAAGTTCAGTCTGTCCGAATGATCTCATGAACTTTCCATTGGCATCACTTACTACAACTTGCTTATTTTCACGATCAGTCATGAAATGAATACCTTCTTTACATATTGCTACATCACACGGTTCAAATTTCTTCTCAAACTGAGTAAACGTGAACGTTCTCACCATTTTACCATCAAGGTGAATAACCTGTATTCTGTGGTTCCAGGAATCGGCAACAGCCAGATTTCCATCTTTATCAAATGCTATACCTCTAGGAGTGTTGAAGCAGCCATCTTCCGTTCCCTTTTCCCCAAGAGTCTTCACCAATGGCATGAGAACTCTTACGTCAAATGGTGAGCCGGGTATTGCTTGAGTTGACAGAGATATTGAAACTTTGTGATCTCCGATCACTTCTCCGTGAACTGTCACTGTGTGTGTCCCATCAACATTGTCAGTCACTTTCACATCTTTGTGAGATCCAACTGGTAACGTCAAGGTCACTTTCACCTTCTGGTTCGGATTCACTGCCTTACCAGTGCCGTCTCTGGTTGTAATCAAAAGGTCAACACTTTGACCTTTGATCAGTCTCTGAGGAACACCATCAACCGCACACTGTGTGATACACACATCGCTCCGCAGAACGCCAACCAGATCGCCACGTCTTCCATTATCGCAATTTTTAAATTCAACAATTTCTTTTTGAACGACGGAAGCGTTCTTCATTTGCATCAGTACTTCAATTTTTGTATTCATTTTTTTCTTTGCCGACATCAGTTCAGCTGCATTCTTGTGATGTCTCATCATTTCAATATAGCTTACCATGCTGACTAACTTACCGTATTTTATCTGAAGTTCATCAATATCACTTTGGTTTTTTTTAACTTTAACATTGTATGTTTTCTCCAGATCATCAAGAAGAGTTTGCTCTTCTGATTTTACTTTTTCATTCGTTGTTTTAGCTCTCCGGGAAATATACATGAGTCTGTCTTCACATTTCATTTTAAACTTATTTTGTAACAACTTCCCCTTCTTTTTACGTTCCTTTACAACTGTTACTTGCTTATTTAACTCCAAAATAAATTCAACCAACCTTTTTCTATAATCGTCTGAAACGTTTTTAAGAAAAGTAACTGCATGAGTTTCCTTTGGATGGACAATCTCTGTACAGGCTGAACATACTGGAGACTTGCATGTGTTACAGTATAAATTTATCGGGTACGCCGTATGGTTTTTACAATATGACATTGTTTGTACTTTGGTTGGGTCATAGGAGCGAAATTTCTTATATTCTTCTATTGTGAGAACGCACTCATCGGTTGCTAGTGTCTTTTTTGTTATGTTTTTGACTATTTTACTACATTCTGAACAGCATAAATCTATTTGACGCCAAATACAAACATGTGTAGCTTCCACTTTGTTGCAGATAGAACATATCCCCTTCAGTACAACATAGTCTTTTGTAGTTTGCGGCACTTTAGCTAACTGTGATTGTAAGTATGTGTTATTCGGGAGTCCAGATACGCCATCATCGGTGAGTTGACATGATTCTTTACAAGAGGGACAGTCAAGTCTTTTACAGTCTTTCTTGCGTAAAGAGTGTAAGCAACGCTCACAGAATGTATGGTGGCACGGTAGAAACTTCGGATTTGAAAATCGCTCAAAACAAACTCTGCACGTGAGAAAATCGGAATGGATTAGTCTTGATACAATATCTGGTAACGCGGCCATTTGAATGTTATTTCCAAGGGGGTTGTTTTTTGTTTTGGGAACTTTCCTTGAATCTAGGATTGTGACGGTTTTTTTGGATGTAGCGGTTGGGTCTTTGTTTTCAGGATCAGCAACGTTTGATTCATTCTTCATTTCGATCAGTTTTCCTAGCAGTGGGTATGTTTCCGCGGCCGGGACGAATTCAACCTCTCCGTGATCGATGTCTGGTTTTTGTTCTAAACCTTCCAATTCTCGAATACATTCAGTTACGCTCTCTTCTGATGACATGAGCTGGGTTGCATTCTCGTGTTCACTTACAAATTCTAAGTAGTTGATCATGCTGACTAGTGTACCGTAACGGAAGTGCAAATCGTCGTTGTGGATTTTTTGGTTTTTAATGCGAACATCGTATTCCTCTGTTACTTCTGCCTTTAATGCATTTTCCTCTGCTGTGATTTTGATTATTAAATCAGAAGCTTTCGCTGTTACCTTCGCTATTTCGGCCTTTTGCTTTTCATTATAAAACTCTAAAATCTTGATCGCTGCTTTTTTTCTCTCGCCTATTTTGTCGGCTTTTTCCTTCAATTCTCCGACATCTGCTGATAATTTGGTACTATATTCAGCCGCTACGTCGTTTAAATACTTGTAGTCGTGGCTCTTATTAGGGTGTTCGATTACAGTACATTCAGAACATATTGGGACTTGACAGGTGTCACAGAAAAACTTTGCCGGGTTTTCATTGTGGATGTTACAGTATGAGATTGGTAGAACAGCCGATGGATTCTTAGATCTTTCTTCTTTATACTTTTCTAATGTCAAAATCCTATGCTTAGATGATATTATCGCTTTTGTATGCATCTTTGCGCATGATTCGCAGAATTTTTGCAATTGACAATCTATACATATATGTGTGACGTCACCAATATCACAGATTTCGCATTTTATGGGATTTCCCTTCTCCTCGTGAGATTCTGTTGGCGTTTTCTGCATTTTTTCCAACAGCGAGTTCATGAAAAAGTTGTTCTCCAGACCTTCAATTCCATCGTCCGGCACTTTACATGACGTTCGGCATGCGGGACAGTCAAAAGAGCCATCACTTTTCTTAACATCTGTTATTAAGCATTTTTCACAAAATGTGTGGTGGCAAGGAAGGATCTTTGGTCGCTCATAACGATCTATACAAATTGCACATGTCAAGAAATCTTTCTTGATATCTTTCAAAAGTTCATCGGTTGTTTGTGAAAGTGAAGCAGCCATTGCATTGATATTAGATATTTGACACTTTCTTTTCAAATGGTTTCGCTTTTTTCTGTATACTTCTAGAAATCCGTTTTTGTTTTGTTTTGTTTTGTTTCTTTATTCGTATTTTTATGTGTCCTACACGGTCTGTCGAATGAATTGTTTGCTACCGTCGATTTTCAATATTTAGATGTAGACTTTAGTTCCGTTACAATAACATCGTTGCTACACAGGTTATGGCTGGTCTGTTTAAGTACTCTGTGAGATAATTTGTTGTTCACTCTTCTCCTGAAGTCGTTCCGTTCTGTTGCTCTCGTAGACGAATTGCACCCGAATGCAAGTGGAAAAAAACACCGATTGGCTTGGTCTTCCGGTTGATGTACCCGGCTGACTTAATTCAGAAACCTATGGAAACAAAGATAAATAATTATGACGTCAGAAAATAGCTGTTCTGCGAATAATGATGAAGGGCAATCTTTTTCAGTGAAATCGATTAATTCGTACTCATGAACTATAACCAAAATATTCAAGATGCAGAGTTTTTAAAAAACAATGGCTGAAACAATTGTTTTTGCATAATACATGTTTGTTTACTTCTCTCGACGGATATCTACGTATTTTGTATAAATGCATGTGAACGTGTGGAGTAAATGTTAGGTTAACTAACAGTAACAATCCAAAATCAAAGTTTGCACTCTTGACCTTTTGAGAAGTGGCTAGCTTTTGCACACACTACTGATACCATATGTGTCGTCAGTCCGTATGCAGCAGAGACCAAAAGTAGGTATGGGAACAAAACTAGCTTTTCTATTATCCACCACTGCATGCTTTCCGATTATAATTTTTCTGGTAATCCCGAAGGGTTCACGTCCGATCTGTAGCGACACGCATTTTATGATCGGGTTTTCAGCTGCTACGGCAATTTGAGAGTAAAATTCGAATATTTTGCAGTGACTGCAATGAAGAGCCGATGGCAGTCTGTTGTTGACACACTATTTACCAATGATAATTATTTGTTCCACTGCCCTTCTCCTTTCATAGAGTTTTTCAAAATAAAAAAATGCAGAATTTTGCAAGTATTCGAATGTTGCCTTAACATGCAGTGGAACAGTGAATGAACAAAAGAGTATCATAGAGACGTCGTTGGTGGCGCCCGTTCACATTGCCATTGCTATCATTGAAAGACTGCTTCGACAAGTCGACAAGTTACACAAGCGCAACATGGTTGTCTGTGTAGAAACGTCAGTTATTTTTGATACATGATTAAAGTACCCCGAATTCATATAAAACGATTTTGTGGAGAAAAAAATAAGTTGACCTGTTTGAACACTTTGTCTGATATCGTTTTGTAGGAGCTCACATTTGAACTACCACTTGCCGTCGTAAATTAGACGGTCGAAGTTAAGTCACAGGCAAGCGAGCATCAAATTCATGTATCACATAAATATGCCCGTTTCACTCCATCGGTTAACGTAGAGATACTGACAGTAAACGTCTCTAGGTTTGGGGTGTTCCAGAATTTCAATTGCAACTTGTTAGTATTCAAAGTAAACAAAATGTTATTTTGTCGACAAAAGACTTTGGAGGCTCTCAGGAATAAGGATATTTCGGATGGTTAGATAATGTATGATGGAGTGTAGCGAGTTGAATCTTGTAAATGTTATCCTATCTACCTGCCCATTAGATATTGCTAGTGGTATATAAGTCCATTGTTTAATCGCTAAGAAAAACCCACATTAATATTCAGTAGATGTATAGAATGAAGGTGTTATGGTGTGAAATTGGAAGATATTCACGGTATTCTTTGAAATACTTCACAGAGATACTGAGGGGTCGATATAGTAGGCACACAAAAACACAGTTCAAGCCTGTGTTCTCTAAATGTTTGATATAAGATAGTTATTTATCCCAATCAGATTATCAATTAATGCTTCACTGGCTGCCCCTGTGATAAATATAGCCTTCTGTTGTTAGAAGTGAAGTACACTGTAAGGGAGCCGTCATTATTTACGGCCGGGGGGGAGGTCGGAGGAATCTGAGGGGTTCACTCAAAAAATTGAAAGCTACAACGGGGGTTGACAAAAATGTGGAGAGAAAGAAACGGGTTTTTCAATTTTTGGTGTAAAATAAATTGAAACACCTTTCAGATTGCACCATTTCACACATCAATTTCTCAAAAGTTCGATGCGAGAGGGGGACGCCCCCTCTTGTACTCTCTCCCTTGTGGGCTTCTAACAGTTTTACTTATAAAAAAAATTGAAAATACCACTCAAATTGTACCAGACTTCGTCATTGCACACATCAATTTCTTAAAATTTTCCATGCAAGATAGGGGACACCCTCTCTGACGCTCACCAGCATCTCGCGTGTTCTTACCCAGTACTTTTAAATTCTACCTACTCAGATGTCTTAGGGAAAATCCTGTTATGATATCCATCCACATCATACAATACTGTACGGGGCTGTACACTAGTTAAAGCGTGAACTTTTATAGCTATATTTTGTTGTTTGTTTTATTTTGTTGGTTTTACCTTTTTCAACCGTCATGAGATAACCAATGTTAATCTCGGCACACAAGGATTTAAAAGATCTTTATATTTTGCTGTATTTTTGTAAATTTTACAAACACATGTATTGATATTTAATTTTCCTAATCGGATGGGTCAGTCAAAATTCAGTATTATAGTTGGGTTTACTTGAATGGTCGTTACTTGGTTGGCAGAGGGGAGTGTACTTTCCCGAGTTTCCGATAAAATTCCTATGACCCCAGGCCGTAAATAATGACGGCTCCCTGAGCAAATGTTATCTGTGTTTGAGCATACTTGTACAATGAAAGAGATTAAAATCTATATATTTTGACTTGCATGTCATATTATTGACGCAATATGATTCTGAAAGCATACTACAGACATTGAATGTGACTCCTTACCGTCGTTAGCGCAGTATGGACCCTGTATTTTCAACGTAATGGATGACCGGAAACCGCTCTGGTCGTGTTTCCTACGATGGTGTCTTTCTGTTGAGAAGTATAAGGACTTTGTTTTGTTTCCTTGTTTGAGAGGCTAGAATTATACTTAGGACCGGATAAATCTAAAGCATGACTTGTCATAGCAACACTCTCTAAAAATTCGGAATTTGTTGCATTTTGAATAAGGCGAATTTCAGACCTATATGGTGACTTAAGTGACACTTAGTAATGAATCAATGAAAAGCGATTCAAATTAAGTAACATTTTGACTCTTATTAAAAGTTCTACAAGTTTGTGACAATAGTTTATGTACGTGTGAGTTCCCTTCCCTGTTTCAAGATTGAAACCTGAGCCATTTACTTGCAATTTATCAAGGGATTTTAACTCCTTGACTAAAAGAAGGCATCGGAGGTGCTAGTTTTCATTGTAAATTATAATCGTTCAATCAAAACTTCACACCTCTCTGTGTGTTCATGCTGCTTGACGAAGTTTATCGATCACTAAACATTACATTCACAGAAGCCCCAAGTCACTGTCCCCGTTCTCTATTGTAATAATCATTGAGTAACATACATACTATAAGTTGAAAAAAACCTGCAACGCAATGGTTTATATAAAAGGTTAAAATAGAAAGTCTGTAAAAGTACAAGGTCTGAAATGATATGAGACCGGTCACATCGGTGAAATGAAAGCCTAAATTTCATGTTCGGCTCTGCAAGGATAAGATATTCTGCTTCTTTGTACACCGTCGTTGTGTTGAACTTCACTCCACACCTACCCCAACCCAGCTTAGCTTTCGGCTCTGCGAGCTGCAGTTTCTGGTTCTCTATCTGAGCTACAAACTATCGATATCACAAATTCGACACTCACTGCCACATTATTGGCGATAGAAGATGAGAAGTGATTAATGGAAGCTAAATGCAGGTATGGGTACTTGAAAATTGGGCTTCCCATTATTATGTACTCACCGTTTATGCGCACTACGAAGGACAGTATTTAGTCTTCACGCTGTAAGAGCTTACGGTGTGTTCTGCGCACCATGTAGCTGATACTGGAAGTCTGTTAAGTGTTGGACAGCCTGTCAGATTGCAGATCATTTGTCAATTGTAATCAACGTCTCGTGATGTCGCGGTATGTCGTCATGCGATAGGCGTGTCTATCAATTGACAAATGATCTGCAACCTGACAGGCTGTCCATCACTTAACAAATTATTCGTAGCCTGAAAGGCGTGCCCATCACATGACAAACGGTCTATTGTGTTCACAATTCATATCAGTGCTAATACGATAGCTAACTTGTGACACCCCTTCTAATCGATAACGGCAGCAGTCTCATTCATCTTCCGTAGTGTTTAGGAGCATTGCTATCACTTGTTCGGTAGCAGGTCATTCGACCCGGCGCCGTCACCAAATGTAATCCACGCATGATGTAGCTTTGGTACATTTAAAGTATGTTAATCGCACCTCCTGTCACCGAGTTCGTTGAACCTTTACTCTGCAAAGTATCTCACAAAAGTAAAAACGCAAAGATGTAAAGGGAAACAATTAGACCAAAACAACGTGTCTTTGGGTAAATGTGAATGTAGCTGATACCTGTCATCTATTTCCTGCCAAATGAATACTGGCCAATCCAGACGATGGATTTCTTATCGCAAGTTAAAGTCGCAAATGCCGAACTTGCAAAGGACATATTATGGAATAGATAGAAACGTGGACAGAATTATTTCAGTGTCTCAGAGGACCAATAGCAGAAATAATAGCGATTTGCATTGATCATATAATTTCTCAGATAGAACTTTAGGCAACAAGCACAATAAACCGCAGGGTTGGCAGAAGAGAAAATATTTGGGCAGTTTTTTCCGCAGTTCATAATAGAATAAGGTGATTTGATATTGAAATCTTATCTATAGTGCTATTTCTATGTATGTTGTAGTTCTTGAACAAACTCTCAACATCATTTTCCGCATAATAAAGCAGATATATCTTTGCACATACATACGTCTGACATTTTATATGGATGTAATTCACTGGAAGGGCATTGCATATTTGATTTTCAAATATCACCCAAGGTGTCCTTTCACTCACTTCAATAATAATAATAATAATAATAATATAATATAATAATAAGGTATATTTTTTTTGAAATTTGACAGAAAAGTGTCATTTCTCTACATGGTGGTACAAATTATGAAGATTGTTTTCTCTTAGGGCATTTGTGAATATTTAACAATTGCCGTAAATTTAATTAACTAGAATAAGGTAATTAGAAGTGCTTAGGTGTGCAATTAATATGCAATCGGAATTTCATCAACATATGTTAATATGTTATACCACAGGTTCTACTGGACAAATCTTGAAAATAATTCATATAAAACTATATCTGTACCTGCTATGAACAATTTGCCCAAATATCTTGTTCCCAGGCCAATTGTGTGCCTTTTAAGTCAATTGTTGCTATTTTTCGCATTTCTTCACTTTGACGCAGGGCATTATAGTGTTCACCAGTATTGATTATGATTGTCAGCTATTTAAAAAAAATATTGTCTTCTACCCTTTCCGAGTGATTGACAGGTATAATTTGCATAAAGTGAAAAGTTGCCGGTTTCTCATGGTAGTCTGGAATATTCAAAGGCCCCATTTGAATGACGAGTGACCCTTTCTTTTTCTCCACACTCTGCCGTTAATTGTGATCGTTCCCTTACTTCCGTCATTCGTCTTTTTTCCAGTAATTCTCCAATACGCATTAATTTGCCTGAATTCGGTGTAAATGTCTATCGGTGCATTTTGCTGCCCAATGTACGCAAAATGGTGACCATCATCAAGATGCATGCGGGACATTTTGTGACCCTTTAAGATAACGACCCCTCTCAAACGAAAACATAACAAACAAAAATAGACCAACGTACGCTCCTGTACCATATTTCCTGAATGATACCCCCTCGCCTGGATTATGAACATCACGAGTTTTCTTCAGCTTTGAGATTAATAATTTGCCTTAATATATTTGCATTTTGCTTTTCGTCTGTAATATCGTGAATTGTTGTCTTTCTTGTCGAATGTAACAGCTTCCTTATTTTTGTTTATTCGTTTTCAAATCTGCAGGAAACGAACGCAATGTTAGCCACACAGTTTACATGTAGCGAGTAAGGTGCTTACGGCATTGAAGCCGTTCATAATCTACCTTGGGTATCAATACATCAGCAGTGAAGAGACATTTAATGTAGGAAAGCAACGACACGGTCATTTTTGAACAGTTAATTGCAATGATTCAGGTCAGGTTTGAAACAAAGGCGCCGCCACTCTATGATGCAAAGGACTTCCACGTACACTATATAACGTACTTCGAAGTGAACTTACGGTCTGACTCAGCAGCTATGGGCACAGAAATGAAGGAGTGACGTGACCATCCACAACAACTGGTTATAGAGCATAGTCTGTTGCCTGGAGCGAGTCAGATGGATGGAGGAGATTATCGGAGAACAGATATTAAAATTGAAATTTCTGAAAGGCTACTTAGTCCATAGCAACAATATGGGTGCAAAAGTCAACATCGAAGAATTATTACCCGTCCGGTACAGGGCCAAAATAGTGATTTAACAGGCAGCGGCAATCGGACCTGCAACGCCTTGACGTCTGTACAAGCACTGAATGAACTGATAACAAAATACAGCTCTGAGAAATGTAACGCTGTGAAACTGCCATACCTGCAAACAAACCTTTCTTTCAAATACAGAGATTCAAACAATACAATAGAATTTACGAAAAGACTTAATTGATACATTTTCACAAAAAGCGCCAATAAATAAAACCCAATGTTCGTTATTCGGTATCAAATTATCCTCAACCCCCGCTGTTTTTAGTTGTCGGCAAGTATTATGGACGTTGAATTTTTAATAATTTGCTGTCTGATAATGCACTTGATTTGACGAAGATATTAACATACTAGCAAGAAAATGCAACAACTCAAAACGTTCCTGGTTGATACAAATCGTCTACCGAATATCATCTGGAAGGAGAAGTATGATATCTTTATAGGACGAAACCACAGCGACCTCATTGCTGAGATCTAGAAGCATTCTTATACAACTACACACACTTCTCGTTCCTCTGATCTTAATGTCATCAACACAACCCTGGTTTTTCAAGTCTCCAGAACGATGGTATACGGAAATGGACAACTTTTTTGTTAATTTGTCAAACCAATCAATAAGGTCTCTGGTATATGGACACCTTTTTCAAGTGACTGGGAACGTTATTTGAATCATTAGTGTGATCAATACATACGGGTATTTTACAGATATCACAGTAAAATTTAATAGGGTTAGGACTTGCGTTATTTGTACTGTGTACAGGGCAATAAAAGACCTGCTGCACTGCAAAAGGCCGTTGGTTTTTGTAGTCCTGTATGGTGATAGTTTTATGGGAAGCTGAAACTCTAGCTTTCAGATGAAAGTTTTTACATTTTTCACAGAAACTTTGAAAGTCACAATCAATACAAACATGTGTTGTTTCCTTTTCTTCACATATCTCACAAGTCTTTTTGAAGTTTCGGTCGATATGTAAAGATAAGTGCTTTTCTTTTAGCATGTTGTTGTTCGGCAGCGCAGATACGCCACCTGGAGGCAAACAACTCGAAACGCCGCACTTTGGACATTTAAGCACGTTCCCCGCCCTGTAGGTCAAGGTTCAACAAACAATGTTCACAGTATGTGTGATAGCACTCCAGTATCCTCGGATTTTTGAATTGCTTGGAGCAAATAAAACAGATGAGAAATCCCAAGTTGTATTCTGAGTCCATCCCTGCGAGACCACGAAAAGCTTGACTGACCATTTCTACATTACCTAATTCATATTTGTCATGGGATCCTGAAATTGATAGAAGAAATTGTGTAACAAGCGTTTGTTAAAAGTTTGGCACGACCAAAGTGGACAAAAAAGAGTATGTTGCTGTTAACAACGGACCGAGTCTAATGCAGTAAAGGAAGTCGCTCATTGTTGAAATTTGATATGTCTACTGCATAAAGTCAGTTAATGGCAAAATAAAATACCTTGTTGTCTTGGTGTTGCTGGATCTGCATTACTTGAAGATGGATTAATCTGCTCCTAAAATATTTGAAAGAATTAAATCACAGCTTTCATCAAACACTCTCAACATACCGTAACGAAATTTATAAGAATTTAAAATACAGGGACATGTGCAGAATGTGCCCCAAAATCTATTTGATTTTCCGCAATAGATAAGCATTGAGACTGTATTAATTTTTTTCCTTCGCCACGCCTAAAATTTCGTATGTTTGTTTTTGATAAGTATATAATTTTTGCAACTAATGTGCCATCGAATCTCTGACACCGGTATGCTATCAATGGTTCTTAACGTACATGGTAATGTGTCCTTCAACTTTGTACTGGACTGTTCTGATAAATCTCAAACACAGCAGAGGACATATTATAAAGATAATAAAGGACTGTGTAAAACACTATCACAATAAAATTCCCTGCAAGATACTTTGTTATCTTGTCCGGCCAAATCCCAACTTTACTTTTTTCACTCATCTCGACATTCAGGAAGACTGCGAGTGCCTCTGTTACGGATATTTTTCATGTCAAACCGTTACATCGGTGTTTAGTCACTACTTTCGGAAGAACGGGGGCTAATATTAAAGGTTCGTGAAGCGATGAATATTTTCGCTGTCCTAGTTTTGCAAAAATCACAAAAAGTGATTTCATTGATTTTGAATTGCAACAGTCTGTAATTATTTAGCAGTTTGTTTCTCTAGTCTGAAGTTTGCAGGGTGACTCCTAATTTTTATTTTTGATTTCAAAAGGGAGACTTTAAAATTTCCGTATGAAAAGTATAGCAAAAGTTAAAAATCTTTCAATTTTGAGACGCACAATGCTTTAACTGACACTAACCTTTGTGTTTTCATCGTATTCAAGACTTAGTTCAACCGGTACTCGATCTTCGGATATACGACGTGTTTCTTCCGAAAAGGTATCAAAGGACGACTCTTTCGGATTTTGCAAGTCTTCCTGTTGATCTTCTGGCTCTTCCATGTTTTCTGAAAGAGTGTTACTGGTGATTTTGTTTGTTGGATTTTGCCCGATCTCCAGTTGATCTTCTGGATCGCTTCTGTCTTCTGAAGAAGTGTTAGAGCTCGTGTCTGTGACAGAAATGAAAACAAATGTGTATAAACGTAGTTAACAATATTATTTCAACCGACATACATATTTGTAACTTTTAAGTTTTTTCACAACTGAGTGTTTGTTAAGCAGTTGCTACTTGTCAGATATGGTGTTTGTGTCATCATTTTAGTATCAGCGTGTAGTAACATGAACAATCTTTTCAAGAAAGTGAACCTTAAAGATACCAAATATCAATCATACAAATATCCAATCTTCCAGTAGTCGATCCTTTGATACAGGTCTCACATGCAAGCAAACACAAACAATTTTACTGGACTTTATGGGAACGTCATCAAAATATTGCTCACAGTGATGACACACCTGACAGATTGTAGGTTAGGTCCTTCCGACATCGAGAATATTCCCTTTTCTTAATGTATGTCTCGAGGGTAATGTCTTTGACATCCAGTTTTGACAAGACTTCGCGTGTTACTATTTGACTTTGCATAAGCCTAGTCAATTCACCACTCGCCATATCATTCCACAGATTCTCCAATTCTCCTAGCTCTTTACATTCCATTTCTATTACTAACTGGTCACCCGACGACCGTCTTGCCACCGTGCTGCCGTATTTTTCATCCAACGAAACGTTGCCATCGTTGAAAATATTTTGCCCGATATTCTCCTTGTTTAAAAGTGTATGTTGGCGGCCAGATAAATCACGCACCCTTTTTATTTTTGTGTAAACATAAATGTGCTCTGAAAGATGAAAGTAAATACGTACATGGCTTAGTTTTGTGATTATTGTAACGAAGATAATGAAAGTGTGGCTGCGTCTCAACATTTAATGAAATGTAAAGGAAAGCAAAGTCTGTGTCAAATACTACGAAAAGTTACATGTGCCGCGGTATATAGCCCGAAACTATATGACAGCTTTTCTCCCACACACATCTAGACGTGACCAGATGTGACTATCATAGCCAAGAGTCACAACTGCCCACATCTATTAATATTCATGTGTTTATTTCATTGCTCAGCTGTGACATGTACACTTATGACACCCGAATTATCAAAGGTTGGCTCTAGCATTAGATTGGTTACCACCTCGTAACTTTTAGCTGCTAACATTTTCTAAATAAACTTGAAATCATTTTAACTATTTAAAACGGACCTTCCTTAAGGTAGAACGTACTTCGGGGACAGACATTCGGACTCTAACACTTTTACAATTCTCTTCTGATATACCAGATATGGGGGTTCATTTTAAAGCTCTTGGTGAAAGAAAACTTTTTACCTGCTTAGCTTTTCGAAATTCGAAAAGTTTTATTTTTCTCCATAGAATTAACACAGGGATGGCGGACATTTTGAATTCCTAATATCGGTAAATCTTGAGTAATTTTTTCTCTAGTACCAAAATTTGCACGGTGACCACCTATTTTTATTCTTGGTTTTGGAAAAGAATGATTGAAAGATTCCTTAAGGAAAGTTAGAGAGAGTTTAAGTCTTTCACTTTCGAGGTGTATACTACATTAATTACCTACCAAATTACATTGCATCGTGGGCCCGCGTTCCGAGCCACGAAGTAAGCAGTATATCAGCAAAAGTTATCAAGTTTAGCTCAATTGAAACTAAGAGCAATAGTGCACTGAGAAATCAGAACTTTGCTCTGTTTATTATTGCACTAACTACCACTCTTCAATGCGACTGCACTAAGGTGCAGGACGCCACGAGTAACCAAGTTTCTTATGGTTAGGGACTAGCGACAGGACAGAAATTACAGGGGAGGGTGGTTTTTTTAAGGGTTGGTAGCCACTTTAGGGAGCATTCGTTATTTACGGGGAGGGGGGCGGTGGAAATCAGGGGGGGTTGACTTTTACAAAACCGCTTTTTAGGGGGGGGGCAAATTTTACAATCAATGATTGAAGGGGGGGGTCAAATTTTACAAAGGTTTGTATTGAGTTATGGAAAAAAATTGACTTGGAATTTCCCGAAATGTTGCTTGTGTAACCGATTGTTTCGAGACGGCAGAATAATAACCGACCGAAGCTCAGCCAAATTTATTTCTCTAGCAGGGCTAACAAGTCTGAGACTGGCGTTAACCTCTCTAGAGCAGCAATAGAGCATGTAGCCCTGAGTACAGGTCTGTGTGTTCCTGGCGTTATACGGCCTCCACCACAGCCCCGCAACGGTCTGTGGAGATAACTGGGGTCTTTGCAGCGAGATTCAAAATGGGGATCTCCATGGGTGAACAACTTGTTGAGTATGTTATGTTTCAGAAAATGAGCGGTTTTGGACGTTAGGAGAAGTCAATCGCATCTTTTCTGGGATTTGTTAGGAGGTAAAGGTAGGCAGGGAAAGGATTTTGCCCCAATAGAGCAGAATTTCGGCCAAAAAGACCGTTTAGTCTTCATTGCGGTCCAGATCCAGGCTGCAGAGACCTCAAGTCTCTTCAAAGACCATTGCAGGGCTGTGGTAGAGGTCATATAATGCTGGGAACACACGTGCACACACCTGCATGCAGGGCTACACAGCATGGGGCATGAAATGAGGAACCAACACACAGTCATATAGGTCTAATGTAACAAACATCTGTATATTACTATAGGCATATTGTGTCAAATATCGGGGTCTACATATAAAATAGTAAAACCGTACTTCAAAACTATAAATATTACTCCATGGTAACAATAACCGTACTGATCGACCTCCCAACGGCAGGAGTCAAACACACTTTCAGAACAAAAACTCTGGTCAAACCTTTTCTAAATGCTTAACAATTTCTATGGAAAACTTAACATCACCGCAGAGGTACCTCAGACTTGACCACGCGGCTGGGAAACACAAATAGTTCACACGTGACTTTAACTAATGTTCGATGATGAGCACAATTGTAAGTCCCGTGTAATGTCTGCACATGAAAGTCGGCGACAACACACGCAATTCACTGCTAAGCATGAGCGTCCAGTTCAGCTACCACGGGAGCAGCCATCTTAGATCTTTAATTGTTTACTTCCGGTCGTGACATGCCGAACTAATCTGAAGTCTTCCTCTGCTAACTCCGCGCATCGACAAAAGTTCAGTGGAACAATCATCAATTATGTTCTCATGACAATCTTAGACATCTGACTGAACTCATAAACGGAATAAAGTTCACAGTTAACACACAATTTGCTGCAGAAAGATCAGCTTTCAACTTGTGGTGATATTATCATCTCAGCGTGCAGTGCGTATATTGCAAATATACGGCACGGCTTTCACTTGTGTGAGCAATGTTCGTTCCATTGACTAAAGTAGAGGATGGCGTAGGGTTTTAAATAAACAGTCCGATCCGTATAAAGTTCGATCTCTGCCACTCACCGGTTTCTTTAAATATCTGCTGACTTGAGTAAAACTCAAAATAGAGAAATATCTGACTTAAAAAGCACACGCTGACACTCAAACCTTCCAGTGCCAGTGCAGCATGCAACGTTAAAGACTCTCTGGACAGTTCCCGTCTTGGACTCCCTAGGTATACAG
The DNA here is from genome assembly GCA_001465055.1 of Ptychodera flava. Taxonomy (NCBI): domain Eukaryota; kingdom Metazoa; phylum Hemichordata; class Enteropneusta; family Ptychoderidae; genus Ptychodera; species Ptychodera flava. Next base: position 18,110 of record LD353270.1, read on the forward strand.
TGATAACACACAAGAGCTCCCAGGCAAAATAGAAAATACACAGATCCTCCATACATAATCTATGAGAAGCTATGAATAATTTCTTTTAAATACAAAACTAGCTAAATCTGTGTATTTATAGAC